>PVJO010024368.1:0-24473 GCA_004026905.1 Hystrix cristata | reverse complement strand
CAGACATAATTATGTTAACTGGAGTTGAGTTACCCTCTATAACCCCAGACGTACTGATCTCTCTCTTTCTTCCTTCTATTCAAAAGTAATTTTGTGCCCTTAGCCTATTATTTGTTTCTAGGAAAACATTAGTGAAAAAACAAAACCAAAAAACTAATAAAGGCTGATAGTGTGTTTGTGTAGTCTGTAAGTGTGTGTGAAGGATGTTGCAAGCTATTTCAAACGAAAGTGAAGAGAACAAATACTTAACCAGAAATGAAATGTTCATGAAATTATGGGTGTAGTTGTATACATGCTGAATATGTAGCTATGCACAACAGACGCCCAGCTGTCTGGATTATATCAGCGTGTTCATAGCGTTGCAGTTAGAGCACTGAATGTAGGTGGGAAAGAGAGTTGGGAAAGCAGACAAGAAAGAAATGGGAAATTCCACCTTTACATACAGTCTAAGAAATCTACTTCCAAATATCCTGCTTTCTAGCAGTAAGTCCTTAGATTATTTATTTAATCTCTCTTCAATGAGAAAAGAGAACACCACATCCATTTTCTTCCCTAGAGTGTCATAAAAACTAAAACTATGAATACATCATCTGACCCATTGTCGGCTTTCGGTCAGTGTCAGTTATGATGAGAATGATGACAATTAAGACTCGGCTAGTCCAAGAACACTAGGAATATTCCTCATTATTGTTACTGCTGTTAGTCATTAAACTCAGCATTACTTTGATGACCTTTAAGTATCCTCTTCAAATGTTCTATCTTCAGTAAAAGACCAGCAGCTATAATGAAGGACATCTTTCTCCACTGAATTTTGACAAACGATTTTAGGTTAGACCTAGCAAAGGCACCGGAAGTACAGTTATTTTCAATGACTAAATTTATGAATAAAAATCTTGGGCTGGGTACACAGTTCCATGGTAAAGTGCTTGCCCATGGCACAAGTCCTGTATTCAAGCTCCAAAACTTGATGGGGGGGTGGATCTTGTGTCATTTGATTGATTTAAATAAATTCAGTATGTAGGTATGAGCCATAGCTATTTAATCATGTTTTATTCTCCCACATCATATTGGCTTATATTCCTTTATCTCATATAAGTCATTAATCTGTATTTATCATACAGGTTTATGTGTTTCTCAAAGAAAATCATATTTTTCTGGTGTTTGTCAACCTCACAATTCTTAGTAAGTAAGCAAACTGTAAGCATGTAGTAAACACCTGTTTGCTAAATAAGATGTACAACTTATTTTTCCCAACTAGAATTCACTATATTCCCAACTTCTGCTATTATGTCATGTGTCTCTTAGCTATTATGCTTAACAGCATGTTTATGTTTGTGATATTCCTTCCCTACAACATGATTGAGAAAAAGTACAGTTCCCCTCTACAGAACGTATTTCTGCAGGTTTTTTAATATTTTTGTCTTGCACAAATATTTATTAAAATATCTAAAAAGAAGGTAATTGGCATACTTATGTAAATATACCACATTCCCTTACATTTGTAAGAAAACATGAAATCCACAGCCAATAATTATAAGTGATTCTAGTATTCCATTTGATTATATATTATTTTCTATCAAAAATTTGGTGATGACTTCAACACAAGTCAGTATTATTGAAATTTACTATGTAAATAAATGTAATTATAAAACTAATTATAGTATTTTGTCATGGTAAAATTACCTAATTTGCCCATTTGTACTGTTATCGCCATAGATCAGTATTGAATTTAGCCATGCTAAATTTATACTGCATGTTATATTTTAGCACAGTTTCAGGAACCCACTATTAACTGTTGGATGTCATATTATATCAGTGAAATTTGAATCACTCATTATATTTTGGCATTTATATTATGACAGTAAATCAGTACAAGAAACCTCTTTGGAAGAAAATTTTAATTTTAGTTAATTTATTATTCTAAAAATAATTTGTTATCAATCTGCCGATTAGATGACTTCATGCTACATGTGAACTTCTAATAAATCACAGTCATATGAATTTATGTTCATGTTTATTTGTTTATCACTTTAGAAAAAGAACAGCAGACTTCTTCTATTTTTTTTTTTATTTTTATCAAGAACATGTATTATGGTACATTGTATACATAATGATCATAATCAACATGGTTATTTTGTTCTATTTGATTTTTAAGAGAAGATAAAAATTGAAAGTTGAATTAAAAAAGAGTTCCTTTGTATGCAGTCATGAAACTCAGGGCCTTGTGTATGTTAGGCAAGCTCTGTATCAACCCTAATTTTTGGATTTTTTTCAAAAAATTTCAAATACTTGGTAGAGTCAGAATTCTATACTTGATTGCTACAAAATTATTTGCCTTATAAATGATTTTTGAAAATATTATATTTTGCAATATCAAGACCTAAGTCTCCAATGATGACAGCTTGATGTACATCAAACGATAATACATCTTAGATATATTTTTCAATAGCATGACTTAATACATTGTTTTTCCCTAAACTTTCAACTATTCAGCATATTCTATTTTTCTAAGATTTTTCCAGCTCTTCTCATCAAGTATACATACTTCTGCTTTGTCTTTTACATTTTATAACTCATATCAAAATATTAAACTAGATACTATTCAATAACTCAGCATGGCACCCTGCAGCCTCCTTAAAGGGAGAACATAGACTTGAAAATAAGCAATTAGGTATTTTAAATGTTTAGATACCCAAATATCATTGTACAGTCTTATTGAAATAAATCGTCCCCTGGTCCTGCCTCCACAAACATCAGTAGAGAGAACGTTAATAGTCACTTGGTATGTGCCTCTGTAGAAATCTGGAAAGAGTTTAATGGAGTTTTAGCTTAAGTGAAGACCAACTGCAAGCGGCACTCACTTTGCAATCCTGGGGGACTGGGAGAAAACTGCTGACAAGAAAGGATCACATAATTTTTGGTTTTCTCCTTCTATGTCTGAGTTCAAGAGTACAAGCCTCAAAAACCAAAATTAAGAGTGTACTCTAACCCTACTAAATGTTGAACACAAAAAATTGAAGTACAAGAAACTCATTTGGTCATTACTATAAGCAGTATCAAAAATACCCAGATGCAGTATTTCACTTTCCAATGTTAAAATTAATTGTCACGGATAATTGTGTTTCCTCTTATACTTGCTGGATTTCAAAACTGACAGACGTTTAGTATGCTTCGTAGTGTGAAGTGATGGTATCCATGTACATATGAGCAAGTTTTGTTTTTTTTTTTCCCATGAGGTAATATACTGTACTTCCCTCAAAAGTGCTCCCTGTAATAAATGCTTAGAGATTCTTATTCGAAAACTATTGTATACACACATTTATTATCTTTTTATTTGTGTTTTTGCTTCTCATTTCTTCTGTTATAGCAAAGCAATCTGCCATATATGTTAAAACATCAATATTTTTATGTGTAAATGGGAATGTATAAATAGACCGTTTTATGAAAAATTATTTCAAACTAATGAAACACCAAAGGTTAGAGATAGTCTTCAGTTCTACATGGGCCACATACATTTCTGGTTAAAACAGTTTTTGAAACCAATAAAAGCATGAGTCTCAAAGGGTTTATTTTCAGAGAAGCTGACCACTTACTATTGCTACGTATTAGTTTTGGGCGCAACAGCCATGATTTAAGAGTTTATTTTGGAAGCAACTTGAATTTAAAAAAAAAAGTGGGGGGATGGTGTCTGCCACACTGGAATAAGGTCTTGCAATACCGCCCTGAGAAAGAAAAGGACTCTAGTCACACAGCCCACAAGCTTCCCTCTGTGTCTGTTCAGCAGGCATCGCTACACAGGAAGGAAGGGGTTTTGCGAGGTGGCTTAGCAGAAACTGACTGAGTATTATCTGTTCTGTATTTTCTAATCTATGAGAAAGTTATAGAATTAAAACTATCCCCATAAAGGAAAAGCTCCTAAAAGTCAAAAGATAAACTTCTTTTCTATAGATTGTACTTACTTAAATAAAACCAGAGTTATTTTGATAATAAAACCAGAGTTATTTTGATAATAAAACCATTGCAAATGAGGATGGCAGCATGTGAAGATACCTTAAAATTGTAAAGAATGATTTGACTTCATACACTAACAAATAAACTACAGCACGCTGTGACCAAAAGACCAAGGAACATACTATTAGTACTCTCCCATGAGGCAAATACATCTAGATACCTGACATGTCCCCCCGTGAGTGGCCGTAACAACCACTATAATGTACCTATAATGTATCTAAGGATAAATTATTTTATTTTAACCATATTTAAAAATGAATTTGAAGTCTTCTGCTACTCCTCCAATGTATTTTGACCATCTTTTAAGGTAAGAATTAAACTACAGAAATTATGAGTGTGAAGAGTCTGTTTCAGGAATACACACTGCTAGTATTTGATATATCTGTAAAATTCAAGGAAAAGAATTTGCTCTCAAGATCTTAGCACATTTTGTGCTTTTCTATTTGTCCTCATTCTCTAGTTCTGATATTTTCTCCAGCTTACCACCGAATGAGAATGTGTGTCGGACTTTCTTCCTCAGGACTTTTGTTCCGCAACTGTTCTTTTATTGGTGCTTTCTAGGTGCTCGGTAGGCTTTCACATTTATTTGCATTTTTAAAATGATACAAGAGATCCGCCACCCTTGGATCTGATTAATGCTTCCCCTTTTAACTTCTGGAACTTAAACAAGCCAGGCTGGTCAGCCCCTCCCCAATACTAAAGGAACCTCATGATTGGAGAGAGAGAGGTAATTGTGTAACATTTTAGAGGGGAAGAAAAAGTAGGGACAGTAAACTTCAGAGAAAATGGCTTTGTTCACAATTTTGAATGGAGTGAAAAATGGATAATATAAATATTCTTAAAGTTCAAATCTACTTTGAAATCTGCTCTGTTATTAATACGGTGAGAAACTGAAAGGAAATCATGTGTATTTACATCTTTCATTAAATAAATTTAAGTAGGGGTTGGGGATGTAGCAAGTGCAAGGCCCTGAGTTTGATTCCCAGCACCACAAATAAATACTTACATACATGCGTAGATGTAATGATAACAACAGTAAAAATGAAACCTATGTAGATTTTAGACTAAAAGTAGTTTGTTTACTTCTTGTTATATCTGTTTTCCTTTCTAGTTCCTTTTTTTTTTTTTTTGAGGGAAGCAAATGTATGGACTGTGCTTCAGTAATTGAATGACCCCAAGAATAAAGAACCTTGAAAATATTGACATTGTTACAAAAAAATGAGATATACTATGCAAAATGCCTGTACTATATTCCTTATAATTCTATTAAGTTTTTTTTTTTTTTTTCTGTCTTAGGATACAATTGCTCTTTTTAAAAAAAAAATATTTTTTCTTAGTACATGTTTGCAGTACATAATGATTTTATTCATTGTGGGAAATCGGCACACACCCATAACACTTCTTAATTGTTTTTACTTTTCCTCCCCTCCTTCCTCTTCCCTCTATCTCTTGGTCTCTTTGCCATTTGCAAAAGATTTATTTTTTTATATATTATTATTCTCTATAATATTCTTTAGTGCCAAAACTTTCCTAGGAAATTTTCATATCACATATTATATATAATGACATTTTTTGGTAAATTTAGTGTTATTTAGTTAGTTCTGGAGATGGAACTCAGGTCTAATATTTACTAGGCCAACACTCTACCACTGAGCTAAATCACCAACCCCAAGTGTTATTTCAATAAGTAATTTCAGGATGTGCTTAAATATACACTTCATTTGAACAACAGAATATAATTAAATTGATTTCTTGGGATTTTCCTTGATGAACATTTATTATTTCCTAGAAACTATTAAGTGCTTTTTTCCATGTATTATCTCGATTGATCCGCAAAATCAAAATCTGAAGTGGTTACTATTATGACCACTCTTTCATAGTTTTTTACCACAATATTACCAAAATATTTTATATTTTAGCAAACTATAGTCTAGAGAGATTAAGCAACAATCTGCAGCTATCATAACTAGAGAGTGCAGACCCAGCATTAGAATTCAGGTTGCTTGATTTTAGACCTTATTTTTGGTCTGTTTTACAAATTTCTGCCAGCTCTATTGCACAATACAATTAGCTTCTGAGTAGGAATATTTTCCATGTAAATCTCAACATAAGACAAATTAAATGTTGTATTATGTCAGAGTTTCTTACTTGTGGTGGACTACTAAAAACAAGCAAAGGAAAAGTTATATTTTCTCAAATGTCCAAAAATATATAATGAATTTTCTCAATATTTAGTTGGTCATTCACAACTATTTTTCAAAACATTCTTCCTGTAATCATTCTTTCTGTTAGCCTATGCTTGCAAATGATGAGACCCAGGGTGAGTACCAAACACATGTTAATTGAAATCGTGAGCACAGCAGTGAGGAGAGTCATTGGCGATTCTTTATTGATGGAGATGAGCTCATCTCATGAATCTTGGCCACTCGTTTTATGATACGGAAATAATTTCTGTTAGCAAATTAGTCCATCTTTTATATCAAAAATGACTAACTTTAAGGGATTTGCAGAGTATTGGAGAGAAACTTTGGGGTAATTCATTATAATAAAGAGTGACAAATGAAATTATAGTTCTAGGCAGGGAGGATACCCTGGATATGAATGATCCAATCCAGTCCGATCTTCCTAATGGATGTTTTGGTTTTGTTTTGGTTTGTTTGTTTGTTTGGTGCTGGGGATCAAACTCAGGACTTTGCGCTTGCTAGGCAAGCACGCTACCACTTGAGCTAAATCCCCAACCCCCTCGTGGGTGTTTGTTATTAAAGGAAACCATCAACTGAAATTTATTGTCTTAATAAATTCATAAATGCCTCTATTTCCTTAACTGTTTACATTTCAGTCAGTGTGAAACTGTAAATGAAAAGAGTAAACAACTAATTTTCTTCAAGCCACTATAATTAAAACCTATCACAACTAAAAGACACCTAATAATATTAAATACAAATAAGAGATTTATAATTAATAGCAATTTAGGTGCAAGTTGTCTAAAAAGCAGAAGAATATGGGTGTTGACTATAGGCAATGATGTAGGGAAGTTGACTCTTCCCTTATCTATAGCAGGAAGTGTGTGTACAGTGAGCAGGGAGGATTTTTTTCTTTTTTTTTTCCTTAGAATTCCTAGACAAAGCTTGCTTTACAATCCTACACCTACTCACTCTAAATACACACTACTGAAAAGATGCTTTCCTGGTCTGAATCAAAAATTTTCAGCAATGTTTCTTTTTTCTGTGTACTTTTTTTTGCACTAATAAGACACCCACTGTGTATGAAAACAAAAAGTGCTTAAGCATGCACAACTCCTTTCTCTAAAGATTTTTAGTTATTAATAATTGAGGTTTGAGAACATATTATTTAAGTGCCTACAAAGCTAATGTAAAAGCAAGAGAGCTGTGTAGTTAATACTGTTTGGAGTAATATTCCTATGACTAATGATGGCATATAGTTGCAAGGTTGAGTACAAAACAAACAATAGATGAGAATGTTGACTCCTCAATTGGTTCTAAAATTCTCCTTTTGCTCATGATTTTGCAGTCTTTCTTTTTTAAAAAAAATATGTATTGCAAGAGAGCAAGGAGAGGAAATAAAAGTTTGTAACAATTTTTCCCCACAAGTACTTTAATACTTCATATCTCTTACAGATATGATATTTTCCTTGTTCTCTGACTTTTGTTAATGATAGTGTGGAAAGTACAATGTCAGCACTATTTCACTTATTTAAAAGCAGTGCTATTTTATTTATTTATAGAGACATAAAGCTCTGGAAAATATTAAACCATTTTTCTAAGAATTGAAAATAATGGGTGACTTGTATGTAATGGAAATGATGTGGCCCATTGGACGCATTTAGTGTCCAGAATGGGAAAGCCTTTGACTGATTAAGTGGGCAGACTTTATTGACTACATTATTAAATATGAAATCTATTAAATTTAAGTACAACCTTTCCCCCCTTCAAATGTTAACATCGGTGCCAATGTGAGAGTAAAACTTGTGACATTTAGAAAGGAGAGAGAATCAGATGAGATTTACCAGAAGAAAGACATATAAATAATTGAATAGGTATGTCTGTAACAATGCGGCTTTTTTAGATAATGCACGACAAAATATTTCTCTGTTTTCTGATAAGGAAAAGTTTCTAAAACGAGGCTCAATCGCTTGTTCTTTATGTGGTGCAATCAGAGTAATTTTGGAGGCTTCCTTCCAAGTTCTGATTTATCTCCCCTGTGTCCCCAGGGCTCTCCGTGTGATTGCCTTGGCACTGATATTTATGCTGGATGAACTCAAAGGGTGGCACTTAGCACAATATTATCCTTCCTTGGGTCACAAGAGTGCCATCTTTCAAGTACGTTTGGGTGATTTTCACACCACCCCATATCTTCCCAACACTAGCGATATCACGTCTTTGCAACTTAGAAAGAGCCCACTAGACCTGTAAATAAAATTCAGCAAGTCTGGGTAAACATTTCTTTTCCCAGCTGGGATGCCAGTTCGCAGAGGAGGAAAGTCAACGCACTGAAGTGGGATAAATTAGTGCACTGGCTCCTAGTACCAGCTCCACAGCTGTGTCGCGATTTCCTTTACGGGTCCAGGAAATTGTAGCTTTTTGTGCCTGATACTCTTTCTATTATTGTTATCGCTCCTCTTCAGAGGTGTAAAGAAATGACCTTTCCCCTGGAAATGCCAAACTTCTGCTTTCAGAGAGACTGCTGCTCCTTCTAAAGAGACAGCCTCTGTTCCACTCTTTTGAAGACTCTGCCATTGCAATCACAGGCAAAGTACTGAGCAGGAAGGAGAGCAGCTGGAGTCTCTGAGGCAGGCTCAGTCTCACGACGGGGCGCTGGGGTTTTCCTCTGCCTCAGCGCGTTCGAGCCCCAGAGTGCTTCTGGCACGCTGATACCCTTAGATAGCAAGACCTTCACTGTCCTTGTTTACATTCTTCAAGTGAGGCTTTTCTCTTTGCTGCAACTTTGCAGGCTGACAGCTTTGGAATTTGAATTTTCCCGTGTCTCTTCAGATAAAGTGCGGTGGCACTGACAGCAGCTTCCCCCACTGCCTCATGTTACTTTCTGTAAAACTTGGGCTAGAGCCGGGTGTCAGCTCCGCTCGCCGGCGAGCCGGACCTGCAACCCAGATGGCAGGCCTGCCCCGGCCTGTAAGGTGACGAGCCGGAGCCGGCTTTGTACCAGGCCCTGCTGCTCCGGCTCGCGTGTCCTCTGACAGAGCCAGACCTTGTGGAACAAGGACTCCTTCGAGGAACTGGAGTTTGGGAGGGAAAAGATTCCCGTTTTAAGTCCTGCTGAAAGCAAATAGCACTTAATCCAGGTATTGTTAGATCGATTGAGACTTGGCATTGTTTGGAATTGGAAATTGTTCACTTTGGGAATCTTGAGTGTATTACTCTCTTCATTCGCGTAACAGTAAATGATCACCATACAGTTCGGTTTCTCTATGTTCTTCTTTGTAACCAATCTCCCTTGTACTGAAAGAGACGGAGAATTTAAAACATAGCAGGCCATAATAAATCCCGGCTAAGGACGTTTGTAAATATTTCAAATGTGAAAATCATAACATTGAAATGCTTCTTTGTGCTTCTGTAGATTATAGCGAAGCCAACTTTTTTTTATTAGAGGAATGTATTTCCCTAAAGACAAAGAGTTACAAAGCAATGAGCAATTATATGACTGTGGCAGTAGAATACATCTCACACTGTATCCTTGTCATGGGTTTTATAGATGTTTTGGTTTTGCCTTGTGGTGCTAGAGATAGACCCCAGGGGCTCTTGCATGCCGGGCAGTGTTGCTCTACCACTGAGCTATACGCTCAGCCTCTATAGTTGTCCCTATACTGAATTTTCTCAAAATGATTTTGAAATTACTATTTTAAAAATGACATCACAATCAAGTTAGTATTAACACAAGAAAAATTACTTCTTTAAACTTCAGTTACTACAGATTATTTCACTAGAAATAGTATTGTAACTGGCTTAATCGCCAAATTTCTTTCAGACTAAATTTGTCTGCAAATGCTTTATGTCTGTACCCGAAAATATAAGCAACTTTCTGCTCCAGAGCCTTTAAATACTGACCTTAAAATTCAAAGAGAGTTTTTGTGAGATATTGCATAAGACTAATTACCCTGCCTAACCTATATTTTGTCTTTAAACTGAGTTTTAAGCCGAAATGTTACTCAAGCTTTGGCATTTCAAAAGCCCTTGTTACTCAAATGCAAACATTAACCAGAATTAATAAGAAGAAATGCCAACCAAATGAAACAATGAATCAGAGGATGTGTTTACTGCATCAAAAAGAAGCTTTAACAATCCTGAAATAGTCCCAAGTGTGGCTGAAGCGTGAATGTTTAATCAGTGATTTTGCTAAGAGTTGTACATATTTATATGTTCTACTTTTAAAAGCATAAACTAGCATGGCAGCCCTTTCCTGTTCTTCAGCCCCTAAATGCACAGTGTGACAGTGATTGAGCCATAAGTAAATGTCTCTATTTTGAAGGCTTTTCGAAGTGATCTGGTATTCAGAACACTGAGTGGTAGACTTCCCGAAGCTCATTTTCACCAGTAATTACTATAAAATATTAAATAACTCTATGCAGCGAGTATGTAGACATAATAAAATTGATATCTGAGGATGTGGGAAAAAGAAAGGGAAGGCCTGATGAAGCATTGTCTACACTGAGCCAGACTTTCTTCTAAGCACTGTGGAAAAAAAAAAAAAAAACACACAATGGAGGCGTGAGCAAAATTACCTAATCAGGAAGGCAGACAGGTAAGCAAATAATTACAGAATGCGAGAACTGTGAAAAGATTGTAGCAAGCTCTTTCGGGACATTGGTAGATTGAAAAAACCTCAAAAATATGTTGAAAAAAACAGAAGATGAGTCAGGCCAAGAGAGAAAGTAAAAGGAAGAATAAGAATAAAGCAATTCTGCACTGAGGGGAAAGTATATTCCATTGCTTGTAGACTAAACATAAGCATCGGTAAGTCAATGTGGCAGAACAATGTGGTGTTATACAAAAGAACATGGCAGAGGAAAGAACTGGAAAGATCAGAATGCAGCCTTGTACGTCATGTCAAGGACTCTAGCCATTTCATCTGTACCATAGAAAGACATTTTTCCTGTGCTATATTGGCTATTGAACCTTACAACTTCTCTGTGAGCTACAACCCCAGGCCTTTTGTTATTTGTTGCATTTTAGACAGGGTCTCACTCAGTTACTAAATTGCCTAAGTTAGACTAGGACTTTTGATCCTCCTGCCTCAGCCTCCCAGATTGGTGAGATTATAGATGTGTACTGCTGCACCTGATTGACAATAAATATTTTAAGCACAAGCCATAAGAATCAAATTTTGAGTTCCAAAAAACAAAAATGTTGGCTGGGAATTTAGCTCAGTGGTTACAGTGCCTGCCTAGCAAGCACAAGGCCCAGAGTTTGAGACCTGGCACCAAAAAACAAAAATAGTCTAGGGAGTGTTGAAAAGTAACCATCCAGTTTTATTTTAGGTGCCTAGCACTGATTAATCTACTGCATGTTCTCCAAAATAGAATCTCTAGAACAAAAAGAAAAGGGGAAATGAAAATTGAGAAAGTTTACCATGTTTAAATTTTAGGAAGAGGCAGGCATAACTTTGGAAATTTAATTCTGCTTTTCCTTCTAGTAAAAATACAAATTTAAAAGAACATTACATAATTTGAGTAGAAGAAAAAGTCTATACATTCTGTACATTCTAATCATCCCAGTTCTTTGATGGTGTGACGCTTCTTGAGTTATTAGGTATAAGGTAAAAGATAAGGTAGTTAGTGGATGAGGACTTTATTTTTTGTTTTGTCATTCATTTGGGGGCTTTGGGTCTACTACTGTACACAATGCAGATAATATCAGCATGTCACTGATTTGGGAGGAAAATGTGGTATATCTTCAGTGTGTAAATTATAGTTCCAAAGAAGTAATTTGAAGACAAAATGATATATGAAGCTTTCATATTTGCCACATTTTTTCCCTATCATGTAAATACTGTTTAACCTAAAAATCACTTACATAGCTGGAATTGGATAGACCTAAATAAGTGAACAAGGAGAGGAGAAAAAGAAATGGCAGTGAGACAAGACATATCAACTTGCCCCCCCACCAAAAGAAAGAAAGAAAAGAAGAACTGCTAGAAAAATATCTATTTTTGTTGCTAAAGGTTTCAGAAAATACTTTTCAGACATAAAACTAACGATCTCAAAAGAAGCTATTTGTTGTAGTCAGTAACATATTTCCAGGTGATCAGAGAAACTAATTATTACTCTGATGGGTATTTATTCTGTGTCTTACACACATTCGAGCTCCTAGTGCCTTCATAAGTTTAAAAAAAAAAAAAATTACCTCTAGCTTTCTCACTTTTCCCCTGATACGTGGTATAGTTTTCTCCTCTTTTACACTCTCTCAGATGGTGATAAAAACTTTCATTTAAACTAATCTATCATCTGTCAAGCCTCATTCAGTGTGTTAGAAATTATCAAAGTAGCATCACTTTTTTTATGTTTCTATTTACACACATTATAGAAGTTCATACATTATTTATTTCTTAGTGTGGAAGGTCAAACAATTGAAGTAAGGAAATCCTCTGCTTTTGAGTCTGAAAGTAGAATGATGTTTGTTAAGACAAAACCTCATGTATTCAAATGATCCGGCTTTTCCCATTTAACTCTCTGAAGACAGAAACCAATGCCACATTATCGTCACATTTTTGAAATTTATGATTTCCTCTATTCATTTTATTTTACAGTAATTTATAGAATTTCTAGTATTTTACTCTTTCAGTAGACCTCATGCATGATAGCATCTTACTTTTCCTGAAATAGGTGCATGTGTGTGATTTACGTTTTTTCATATATATGTATGTATATATGCATATATATAGTTCCCTATAATTTATCAGTAGATGAGTACATTATCCACTAACTTGAATTTATAACTCAACCACTCACTCATTTATCTCATGAAAATTAATTTTTGTTTCTTTTTTTGTTCATTGACTTTAGATAACAATAAAAATAAAAACACTTAATTTATAGACCTCTTACAACAGAATTCATATAAATACAAAAATTCATATATATATATATGGCATATGATCTCTAACACAGTGCCTGGGGTAATAGTTAAATAGATGTTAGCTATAATTTTCATCTTTGTTAAGTAAAAACTGTTTGCATTTCTCTGACAAAAAGTCCGGAGAAACAGGAAGCAAGTGAAAGCCTCAAAGGCATAATTGTAATCTCTAGTAATAGCGGCCCCATCACCGCAGATTGGGAGATTTGCACCTTGTCAGCACTCAGTGCATATTAAGGAAACAATCAATCGAGACGGGGTGACAACACAGCAATTCCTAATCCATTATTCATTCCTGAAGTGCCAGTTGCAAGGCGAAGGTCTGCGTGTGGGAGTAGACTCTCGTTGTAGGCATGTTCTCCTCTGTGCAGAGTGGGCGGAGCTGCCTCCCCTCACACACCAAGACCATAGTCCCATCAAATAAAGCAGACTCACAGGGACCTGGTCCAAAATCACAGATCAGTCATCTCCCAATTAACATCTGTAACACAACACCAGACCCACTATTGCTTTCATGATTTCCTTCTACTGTGTCACAGATGGAGAAGAAATACAAATGTATTGTTTCCTAAGTTTCCAAACTCCATACTTAGATTTTCATTATAACAGAGAGACACTCAGTTCATGTCATACACAGTAATAGTCTATGAAGTCACTTCACACCCGGAACTCATTAGCAGCAAACCGTTGTCGCTAGAGGAAATACAAGATTAAATTACTGAGAAAATCTTTTCAATGCATTTTCATATTTCTTTCAATATTTAACCTTATTTCTTGCATGTTTCTGTTTTAAAATACCTTGTTCCATCCGTATTGTTGATTCATTACATTGATCTATAACCTACAACTTTGTAAGTCATTTCTGAACAAAGTTGATCTAATACGTTTCTTCTCTACAATGTATGTCACGAACTTTTTATATTTAGAAAACCGAAGTAGCTCTGCAGCGCTGTGCTTGGGGTCTATTTTAAACAACGAAGTTGCCAGCAAAATTAAAAAGCATGAGAAAATATTGCCACTAAATATTCTGTAAAAGACATTCGCTTATAGTATGGGAATCGAAACAGGAATGCTGCACTGCCTTGTTCAAACTCAGCTAGAAACATGCACGTCAGGTGGGAAACTTTTCAGAGGTCTGCATACGTCTGGGAAAGGCCTCAGAAACATTGAGAATAGCGGCCTCGGGGTTATGAATGAATTCTGACATGCAGGCATATCATAAACTTGGGCTTCCTGAATGATGAAGATTAACTGTACCTATAAAATAATTTTATTTTCATAAAAGTTTATATTCCTAATATAGTATAAAAATGGTACAGAGATGATTTATATAAATATATTACTGGCAATAATAGTAAGAAATTGTTGGGTAAATATCATGTCAAACACTAGACTAAGGACTTTAGATTTAATGAACAATTATGATTCCTTATAGAGAAAAAATTAAGATGTGATGAAATGAAACTAAGTCACACGAGAAGTTCACTGGCCAAGCTGAAACTATGTCTGAGCCAGAAACTCACAGCTCTTCGCCACTGTGACACTCTCCTCACTACAAACGATGCACTATTCATTTATACACCATAGAGCAGCACTCGTGGCTAGAAGAACTCTCTGTTCCCTTTTAGTGCTCCTTCCATCTTCCACTCTCTGTTCAAGGCTTTACTTTTACTTTCAAATCTCCCACTGAAATGTAAATTAGCCCTTAACTCTGTTTTCTGAAGCCATGTTTTTCTCAATTTTTGCCCATCTAAATTATTTCATATTTTCTGTCAATATACATTCTCATTAAAATGTCTCCTGGATGAGTTGTGTTCTCAAGATTCATTTATAAGTGCATTTTGAAATTTTCTGTCTACATGTAGTGGGGTAGGGTCCTAGACAAGCTAATCGAAGACATTTATTGCATAGTGAAATTGGACTAAGAATGGAACGTCAATAATACTTTTGGAGCTTCATTTTGCAACACCATTTCCTTAGGGAAACGGGGTTGGGATGGGGAATGATATATTGCTGATGGATTTATAGATTAGACACATTCACCTGAAGAAGAGGGGATAAGGTGATCTCTCTGGCTCAAAGGCATCACTAGAGGTCTAAAAAAGGAAAAAGCAGGAACTCCAGGCACTTGGGCCCATTCCTATGAGAAAATAAATTGGGCTTGGAAGGTTGGGAAGGGGAAAGGAGTTGAGGGCGAAATGTGGGGACTGGAGGTCTTCCTGGCTGCTTTCCACCCTTTCTGCCACAGCCTTGTCTCTGGGCTGGAGCTTCTTCAAACACAGTGTCTCCGCTTACCATTACCGACTTCAGATAATGGGCTGATTACCTTGTTCACAACCTTTATCTGTTGTCTTCCTGGGAAACTTAGTGAAAATCATGAAAAATTAACCTTTTGAGGAATTCTCTACTAGTTTCTCCCTACTCAAAAGCAATTTTAAAATTGCATTCGTTAAGCATATATAGACTCATATTTTCTGAACAGCACAGTACAAGTATCTACGTGGCGTTTTCATTATATCACTATTTTAAGCAATATAGAGAAAACTTAAATATTAAGGCTGATATTATGTGAAATCCTATGCTATCTTATAACATGTATTAGAAAGGACTTGAGCGTTGACAGATACTGATCGTGCAAGGGTGCTGGAATATATCCCCTATGGACAGCAAAAAGGGAAAACTGTGTTTCGTTATTTCAGCACACTCGGAATAAAACAAAAACTTTCATACCTTCTCATTTTGTCATGCTAAGGATTCCAAAACAAATTAATGTGGTCTGTTTGTCACTGAAGGCCTGATTCTGAAATAAGTTACATAATTAGTTCAAAGTCAGTAAAAAGAGCAAGGAGTAGGCAGCTGGGGCGGGACTGAATTTAACTCAGCCAATTTGACTCCAGATCCTTAAACTTGAAATGTGGAAGGAATCCATATTTCCTATAGATGTAGTTTTACTTTTAAAACATTCTTATGATACATAATTTATTTTGCATTTCTTTTAAAGTCACTCTTCATCTTCAGTAATTTATTTGTTGAGATGTTTCTAATTCACCAAGTTATAAACTTATTTTTAAATACTGAAAAGGTCTATCATCAATAAATTTATTCATATTTGTGTCGCATAGAGCTTGTGAGTTTTTATGATACAGTGAGGAATTTCACAATACATTCAGAGGGGATTCTTTTTTCTTCTTAATATGTTGAAATATTTCTAGATACTAATGCTTTTGTGGCCAATTTCAAAGGAAAGTTGTCTAAGGCTAGCGTGTATCTTAGAAGGGCTTCTCAAATGCTTTCCTGTCCTTTGTTATGCTTTGTATTTTTAAGTCTTTGAAAGTAGATACAGTTCTTCATATTTAAAAAGATGTTAGAAGAACCTAAACTAGATTCCCATTGGTTTAATTTGACATTTCTTTGAAAACATGCAAGTTGGCAAAGACAGAATTTCCTCAAGGATATCCAGATTTTCAGTTCGGAAGAGATTGGCTTGTCTACAGATACACTGTTTCAAAGCACTTACGCTGTGATATTACTTGAGAAGAACACAGCGCCCTACATAAGCTATCTGAAAGATCAGCTGGGTGTGTTTTCAAATAGAAGAATATCCTCTAACAGTTGACTCCCTTGTTTAAACTGAAAGTTTCTAATGTTTCAGTTCAATGTATAATTATATCAGAATTTGCAATCATTTGCAAATGGAAAAAAAAATCAACAGATTTGAGTAACTAATCATCAGAATTTAATTTTACATAAGGGGAAGGCATTGTGTTTGTTATCTTTAAGTTCAGCTTTGGTAGATTTAGAATAACTTAATTTATTTCAAATAACTTACAGATCAAAGAGAATAGTAGGCACCTTTTGCTATTGATGCTTTCTTCCTATTATGCTCCTATCGTAACCTAGTTTTCAATATTTGTACCTTACCAAGAAAAAAAAAATCTAAATTTTTCTAGGATGTCACTCTGATACTCTCAAACTGGCAAGATTTCTGCACCTCAAACTCTCCTATTAAATTTAGTCGCAAAAAAGTAAAATCCTCCTTCTCTGGTAGGTAGTACATTGAAGGAACAGCCTCTCTTCCTTCCCTAGGACATAAGTGGCCCTTAAAGACTGACCCTCTCTTTCCTGAAGAGTGACTCAGCGCCGAAGACTGGTTCCTCCCTGGTATCTGAGCAGCCTGTTCAGACATTCCTTTTATGCTAATCCGCTAGCACCATCTTCAGCATCAGTCCTCAGCTTTGTCTCTGGGAGCCTTGGGGATGTTAAATGCACCATCACCAGGCAGTTCTTATATAACCAGAGACTTCTTCCAAACTTATTTCTCCTGACACTGAGTCCTGCTCATAATTGTACCCTCTCCTTCCTGAACATTATTCTCCTCCAAAGAACTCAAACATGTGCTGCATACGCCCTTAGGCTGGCTGCAGACTTACTGACTCTTAGAATCCATTATCTTTAAGTAACATAGCTGTTCCTCCCATTCATCCCATCCTTGAAAGCCATTGCCAAGTAAGATTTTCCATCTCTGCCTGTCTATTTATCTATGATCATCGCCATCAATCTACATACATGTGACAGTATAGAGGTCTTATCACACAGGTCCCTTATTCATGTACATGCATACGAAACAATCACGAGAATGGTTACCAAATCTAACATGCACTGAACAAGGCTGTCTTGCAAGCGAGGCGTGTTTTAAAAGAAAAACACTATCAGTGCTGGGTATTCTCAGTATTAAGCATGCCGTCACATTAAACTGAAGAGACCAGTGTCATTGAATTTTGAATCTTATTCAGGAGTAGTGACAGTATTGACCTATGTGTTACATATTATCAGAATATTACCATGGAAAAAAGTAATATATATTCTTGTATATCTAATTATTGTAATGAGCACATGATGAAATCAGCTACAAGTGTATACTAAAAATGCTGATTTATTGTAATGATAAATTTAGAAAATCCATGGATAATATTCAGTAGTAATGATATTGTAAACTATTAATAGTAAATAAAAGAAAAAGTTAATTTTCTCCTCCATATGTATATATATTCCAAACATATGTATATTTAGTATAGAAATCATGTCCCAAAAGTATCACAAAAATATTTGAACTATAGAGTGTTATTTATATTTTGAGGATAGTGACAACATGAGAAATTACTAATATTCTGACATTAAAATAATTAAATTATACTTCCAAAGATTTCTGTTATTGCTTTTTAAGGGCAAATATTTGATCAACGATGTTTTAACAAGATAATTAAAATGGGATTTTTGTCCCTTTTGGTAATACGAAAATTAATCAAATGTGACTGGCCACCTGATGATGTCCTGCCTGGTCTTGGCAAAGGTGTCAGTGAAAAGCTGAGTACCAGAATTCACACAGCACATTAGCTATTGTCAAATTACAAATATTTCACAATTCCAACTATATATTCTCGTTATTAAGATTATTAATTTTAAAATTAACTTATAATCTAGCCAAACAGCAAGAGAAACATTTTTGTAATAAGAACGGTAGCTCTATATATTAAAATATTACTTGCTTTCTTGGCACTGAATTTTGGAACTATGCTGTAATTAGAGGAGATTTGGGAATCTTACAAACTATGGGTCAGACATGAGAGGCTGAAATAAATTGAAAACACACACACATTCACATACACACACAATGTAACTGACAGATATATTATATAAAGAAATGTGCTAAAAATATGTGTCCAAAATATGTAGAAATGTTATACTTTTTTTATATTTTATAATGATAGTTGGAAGATACAATATTATGTACTCAATTTTATCATAGAAAAAAATGAATCTTTTGGAGAAAAATTAGTCACATGAAATAATTTTGTGTAGATTTTTTTCTTGCAATATAATTGTAAATGTTATCTAAACCTCTTAAAAACTTCAATGTATTAGAATAAGAAATTGTGTTATTTAGACATTTTATTCTGTATTATAGTTTCTATTATTTATTTATCTTCCTTTTCCAAAATGGTGGAAAGATTCATTTGAATTTTGGACTCTGCTCTAATTAAATTATCTCATGTATCAGTAAACATTCGGAATGTGTGATATGGGTGCGTGTGTGTGCGTGTGTGTGTGTGTATTTGAGAGAAAGATACTGAGGGAATGCCTTTTGCACAGTAACTTTCAATATGATAGTTTCTACACACTGAGTAAAAAAGAAGAATCCATTTTAAAGGTTGGTAATCTTCTTTTTCAGGTTACAAAACTTTTGCCCCATTCTCAGTCATATAGAATGTGCCTTCCAAAAATGGAAATTCGTTTGACATAAGACCATCATGAGGATAGGGCAAAATTATTGCATTTTTCAAAAGAAAGAAATGAGAAGGGATCTAAAGATAAATAGGAAAGAAAATAGAAAACAAAGTAAAAATACTCACAGCACTAGTAATATGAATCATCTTTCTAAAACAAAGTATTAGCAGAACAGATTATTTTTCCT
Source organism: Hystrix cristata (assembly GCA_004026905.1). NCBI lineage: Eukaryota > Metazoa > Chordata > Mammalia > Rodentia > Hystricidae > Hystrix > Hystrix cristata. The sequence goes on along the minus strand of PVJO010024368.1, from coordinate 4,883 downwards.
TTCTAGCATTTTGGGTGAGTAATAAAAACATCTGATTCAATATGCAGTAGTGAACAAAAGCATTTATATAATCTATCAGTCAGTTTGATTAGAATCTTCTAGACATATCATTTGTCAACTGAGAGTTGTACGCATTTGAGATTTCCTTGAATATTTAGAGAAAAGAAAATTAAATTTTGTTACTAAAATGTCTTACTTGTTTAGTAATACTTTGTCACAAGTTATTTAAAAATGATTATCCTAATATGTACTCCATACTATATATTTAATTATCAGCAATTTTTTTTTCACTACTTAGATACAAGCTAGCTTGTTTTTGTTTTGGTTTGTCTTTTTTTCCCTTGCATTCTCCATATGTTTCCATGTTTGAGCGTAATGGCGCCAAAGAAGTAGCCCATATTGTGGCCCATCTTTTTGGTAATCCATATTTTAAACACTCAAAACACCTGGGCAACATTATCAGCTATCATTGTACTAATCTCCACTTTAAGTAACTAAATCCACATTTACCATCTTAATCCTTAAAAGCCAAAGCTATAAGGTATATTTAGGTGCACATTGAAGTTTCAGAACTTAAAATTTTCCCTATAGGGAAATTATTCTATAATTTATGGCACAAAGCTATCTATGACTTTTGAGGCTTTCTCTTAATTTTTTAAAGTGTTCTAGAATTACAAAACTATAAAGGTGACATTGGTGAGTCTATACAAATATAGGAAATACTATGTGCATTTTTTTTCTGTTTTTTGAATAAATTTAATTTTCAACAGCTTGGTTATATGTGACAAGACAATATATCTACTCCCCATTCACCAAAAACATATTTCCATACAATAACATTTTTCAGATATTCTCTATTTCACAAAGAATTTCTGTAGCCTGAACAGTCATGATTCACAAGCTGTTTAGGTTATAAGATTTTGTAGGGTCTTTAAATCAGTTTACAATATTAGCTGTATTTTTCCCTGACTTATTTCTTTAAAATGTCTTTCAGTGATTCAACCTGGAAACTAAATTTGTGTATAATTCGTAATATGAGGAATTTGGAAAACAAAATGAAATGGATAATTTTATAGCCATGTATATATTGAGATTTGTTATGAGTTGATTAGACTGTAATCTATCTTAAAATTTTCAGATTGCATCCCCTCCTTGTAATTCTCTTTATTGATTCTCTTTGTCTCTCAGATATTCCGCCAAACCTGCACTTGGAAGTACACTACTGCTAAATTTTAGAGTTAAACCAGTTATTTCTCCATGCACTGGAAACTACTCTATTTTAAGTAATTTAGGTCATAGCTGCAATTGTATAGAGGATAGCTCATCAAAAGGACATTTATTGACTTGACACTTGGATATATGTTCACTTAGAATCCAAGGAGTGGCATCAAGTATCATATCTCTTAATCCTGTTCCTCTGGGCAATTCTACTGACAAACTCTGCTTTATGTTCCTAGAAAATGCCCAACTCATGTGGTCTCAGAACTGGCACACAGTAACTCACAGACACTCTTTCTCCTTGTGAAAATGGGCCATTTGATACTCATCCTATCTGTCTCCCTGTGAAAATGAGCCACGTGCCCAGGGCTCAACACATTAGTGTCTGGGAGGATGGAAGGTGCTGTTTGGAGGACGGGAGGCTGAGATTCAGGAGGGAACGTGAGGAAGAAGTTAGTCCAGAGGACTTCTGGGACACCAGTGCTGAAAGAAATGGAAGTGGATTCCGTGCTGAAAGCAACGGCACATTTCCAATCTGCAGTCTTTGTGATTTCAGTATGTGCAGACTTCAGTGCGTTCATCAGAGAGTATTGCTGTGTGTGCACAGCCTCAGAGGAAGGTGGCATGAGTATGTATGTGCGTGCATGCGTGACTACTCTGCTAATAAGTCTGGTCTTCCAGAAGAGGTTCAACCACTTGAAGAGTGATGTTAGTGATGTTAGGAGGTTTCTAGTGTTTGGATTTCTCCATATGCCTCTGTCTGCATGTAAAACAAAGCCACACAAGTCTCAAAGCACTCCCACCTGATGACGGATCAGTCGGAATGGTGTGTGCTGAGCGCACACACCTGCGTGTAGCTGGCATGGCACACCTGGGGCTGCATGAAGTTCATGGCCAATAGTAATTGATCTCCTTCCTTCAGTCCACTTAACGCAGATCAAGAGTGAAGTGGCACTTGGCTACATGCACAGTCTCAGCAGCTGCAATTTTGCTGTTGCCTGTCACAGAGTTCTCCTTCTGCAGTCTCATAGTGGCCGGGCATGTTTCTGAATTTAATTTTGAAGCACTAACAAATTCCTCGCTATACACTGAGTCAGTTGGGGAGACATCCCACACAGCAAGGAAATTGCCTCTTTTAACATCATCAACTCTATAGTGTTATCTGTTTGTTAAAAATTTACCCTAGCTTTACAATATTTCATTATAATTACCTAAACATAAGGACATGTTTTTTATTTTCTTAGTACTATGATTAATTCAGTGATATTAATACTGAAATGCAAATATATATTCAGTCGATCCTGTTTTTCTTGGGTTCAAATTAGTTTCAGCTCATCTTTAGCTCAGAAAAAAAGAGGAAATGTCCTTATTATTATAATTTGATGAAAATATCACGTAATTATTGTGACTACAACAGGTCAAGTCTTCAGTGTTGATTCTTTTGGAAGCATCATATAAAATCTGGGAAAGTTGGTGAAAAAGAAATTGAGGCAGGGGAAGAGAGGGCAGAAATTGTCCTTCCCAATTCAAATCAGGTAGCTTTAAAGAATTAGGGTTTGAATCACATTAAAATGAATTTACTGTGTGTACATTGAGAGGAGAAGTAAGGGAAATAAGGTTTTCTTTTGTTGGTATAAATCTTAAAGACTAGATGGTAGGTAAACAATTTACCCGCAGACACTACCCTCACACGGATTAGTGACAATAGGATTTATTGCTTTTCAAAAACTATCATACTTAAAGGAGTAAAATGTAAGATCAAACTTAATTTTAAACTGTGAAGTTCAATGAAGCTACCTTTGATGTCTGAAGCTTTCACATTGCACACTGTAGGACTCCATGCTAAACTCAGAATCCCAGAGCCAAGCTAGGTTCTCGTCTCCCACATCCTCATTTCTATTGTTCTTGAGTATCTGCGATTCATTCCTGTACAATCTCCTTACATTTCCCATACTGTTTTGCATTAATCAATCCTTTCTTTAAATTAGTGAAATAATTTCTTATTTTTCAAAGCACATTACTAATAAGAAATATAAAGCCGTAAAGAGTTTTATTTTGAGAAGACTTCATATAAAACTTCAGTTCTAGACTCAATCGCAAATGGTTGCAGGATTCTATGAGGTATAGGGTAAATATTGGAGAGTTTCCATTATTTTTTTTTAAATATTAAATTTTGATTATTATTATTTCCTTAAACTAAATACGTGACTCTAAAAGAAAAGTGGCTCTTAGATCAGAGATTTTAAAAACAATATAGTTATAAAATTATTGTTGTTTATATTATTATGAAAACTACAGAGAATATGTGCTTTTTGAACAGCTCTGGCATTTTTTAACCCGTGGCTAATTCGTCGCTGTGTTACTAGATCCTGTGTGAGAGAGAAATAATTTATTTCCAATAGCATATTATGCTGTTTTAATTTGCACTGCTTAAAGTTCACTTAATTAAACATATGAAAAACAGGCTTATGGGGGAAATCACGTAATTGTCATGCAGCGTACATAGCATAAGATCCTTGATTTTTTTTCCCCAAGTATAAGATGTTTGTCAAGAAGACTTTTCTATGTGCCTATATTTTGTATTTCTTATTTAGGGCGCTGCAGGCTATTGAAGAAATCATTATCATAATTTTCTTCTTTTTTACTTTAAAAGCTTCTAAAGATGCTGGGCCTTTAAAAATATTTGGATAGGATTTGAGTACTTAAATTTAATCATGCTCAGTTTTTAGAAAAGTAAGTTATCTTTAAAAAAAAATAAGATACTTCTATGCCAGAGTTTTCTTAAGCTCATGAGGCAACAATTACATGAGAATTCAGACTGAGACAAGCCACTAAGGTACCGTTTTCAGTACCCAAGTGGTCTGTACAAAACTGAGCATCTAGGGGTTATATTTTTTTTTAACTTGACTTCATTTCTCCCTAATTAGTAGTGTGCAATGTACCGTTATGGTGCCTGCTTCGCCCCCTTGGTTCGTGCACCTCCCCTTGGGGGTTTCCCAGCTGTTTTGCTCTCCTGTTGTAATTGAAATCTTACTTGTTCCAGCCTGTAATTGATAGTGAACCCAACCATTTTATGTTTGTCATGCAACAGATGTACAACAGAAACACTCAGGCAGCATATGGGAAAATTGTCCTGCAAGAGTGAAGTGAGATCCATCCCTATGCCCCTGCTCTCTCCGGTACATTTTAGGGTTTTCTCCTCCTTACGAGTGCTTTGTTGGTGCATGAGTCAATGTAAAACTGATACTTCTTTAGCAAGCTTATATGACTTGGTCTATGTAGTAAAGTCTATACAGAATAAGGTAGAGTAGTTAGCAAATCAAATAGGATTCTCTGCATACTTCTTTTGTCAAAGCTGGCTACCAATTTTATTCAAAAATTTCACTTTACACTAGCAAACTATCCCCACAAATGAATCAAGAGTTACTTGAATTTTTGAAGTAACGGTATTTTTATTTATTTATTAACAAGAACAAGTATCGGTAAGTTGTATACGTAATGATCACATTTATCATGGTTATTTTGTACCTGTACACGATGTATCTTGGTTCCCCCCCTTCCCTATCCTTCCCTTCTGTTCCCCCTTCCTTATTTACATCAGGTTTATTTACATTTTTTTTTATTTTTTCCTTTCCCCCTTCTTTCCTTTTGCCCTTCCTTCTTTT
>PVJO010024367.1:0-24833 GCA_004026905.1 Hystrix cristata | reverse complement strand
CGAAACCTGATTCTGTGCTCGTTAGCCCTACCGCGCCTGCAGTGGTCAGTGCTGGGTACTATGTTGATCCTGGCCTCCAAGCATGAAGTCTGGGGGCAGTTGTCAGACTGCAGCAATCTGGGGGATCTTTGGTAGCCCACCCACGTCTCCTTATAGTTTATGTCTCTAAAATTTTCCTTAGTGGTGTGGGTATTGTTGGTGTTACCAGATAGTGATGGCTTATATCAGAAGAGAAATGGGACAAGGAAAAAAAAAGAAAAAAAAAAAAAAAAAGAAGACACTGAGGGAGAGAGGTAACAGTGCTTTCAGTGCAAGGTGTTTCCTACCCTATTTGACGTTCACCCTGCCGGTGTGCGGGCCAAGCCAGCGCAAATCCGCACAAGGAAGCGCCTGACCTGCAAGCTCAAGCCTCCTGCCCACGATGGAGTCCAGAGCTGTCTTCCCCGGGAGGGGGCAGCGCCAGCACAGATCCACGCCGGGAAGGGTATTATTATTATTAAATCTTGAATTACTTGAAAATCAGATGTCTACTATATATAATTTTCATCCTGAAATACAAGTAAAAGGCTCTTTCAATAATATTATTAGCTATATTAATTCTATCTTTTATGTTTTAGAGTTGATTTCCTTGAAAAGCAAGGTAAATCAAATGTAGAAGTTACTGATTTATATTTGTGGAATTGTGATAAAGTACATAGGTGATGGAAAACAGTGCACAGTCGGACATGTCTCTCCCCTGTGAAACTGATAAATTGTATGCTTTCAAAATAAATAGTAGTGTTATCACAGGTGAAGGGGCCTTGGAGCAGTTTCCGGGTTCTTGTAGATGACGAAGAATTGGCTGTGGCACAAAACGTTAAGGGCAAGGCAGCAAAGTTGTAATCAGGTGACAGTACACCCAGAGCAAGTGGGCTCATGACAGCTGAAAAGAAACCAGCATGAGCATTTAAGGCATTGGGTTTAAGAATTTAAAATGTTATACAAGGTCTAGGGTGCCTTCCATTGTGTCTTCCAGAGCATGAGTGACAAGGTTGTTGACGAGTGCTGAGTCATGTCAGCTGTATCTATTGCAAAGGTCGGTTCCTATAATTCACTCTGTTACATTGGATATATGAGATGCTGTCTGTATGCATGAACCTTCAGTGAGCTCCAAGTGTGAAAAAAGATTACTGTAGGTCACACAACGCATGAATCCTGGTTTGGGATTTTGAAATTTTTCAGGGCAGGCTCAGAGGTCTTTGTTTATTCTCTTCCTCCAGTTAGTAAACCTGGGGACATAGGTCCCCGGGATTGGTCCCGGGATATTGCCCAGGTTCAGGTGAGTGGAGGGACGTGGTTCTGCTGCCCAGTTGTAGTATCTATGTTAGTAGACAGGCATAAAATAGACACTCTCATTCCATAAAGGAGAAATATGCAAGAAAGTGTAACTGCTCCCAAGTAAGTCCAAAGCCAAGTAGGAAAATAATATTAAGCCTTAATTATGGAGTGCAATCTCTTTTGAGTCCACGTCCCACATCCTGAGTATAATGCTCCTGGCAACACTACAGTCCTGGGTTCTCAAGGGCTGCCTCACTCCCTTTGCTCTACTAGGCATTGCCTAGAGGGAGCCTTCTGTGATGACTCTGACCCGGTAATAAGTCTCTGCCTCGCCCTCCCATGATACACACGAAAGCACTGGAAATCTAGGCTGATTCTGTAATGGCTCCACAGCTCTTGCTTTCTGTGTTTCTAAGAATTGGCACCACAGGGAGGCTACATAAAAATGTATCACTATATCTCCTGGAGCTACAGGAAGAACCACATCTGTGTCCATTTAACCACAGGTGGGGCAGCTGAGGGACACTGCACTGAGATTCAAGCAACAGAGCCCCAACATGCCACTAAGTACTGAAGTCCCACCGGTCCCTCCTTGCTAACTTTCCCCTCGAGGTCTTAAAATGGTTCAAAGAGTCCTCATTGCTCACCAAAGTACTAGGCCAGATTATTATCATCATCTAACAGCCCTTAAAAATTACTTTTTCCTCAGTGTGATGTTACCACATTAAAGAGCCATAAAATCTTTTGGGAAGGGCTGAAAGAATTGATACGATATATGCCCGCAAGGTGACAGAGGGTCCTTCCTCTTAAGGATCTGATCTCCTTTTCTGCTTTTAGGTTCAAAAAGTGAGTTATGACAAGAAATTAATCAAGGTGTCATGGCTTTTCTTTAAGGAAGAAGACCTCAGATTTCTGTTCATCCACTATTTATATATATGTATGTATTACATATATAAAACATATATATGCTTGTGTATATATATATATGTGAGATATATATAGAAAACAACACCATTATTAGCTTACTATCTATTTTGCTGCTAGAAATACTGTTTTATATCTAGCTATTATCTTGCTTCTAAATACAGATGATCTACCCTACGATTTCATCTAATCTAGAATCATTGTTTTCTCATCGTTCCCAATGGGACCAGTAGTCTCACAGTGTCTCCTACTTTCATCTTGTCTTCCAGATAGTGGCCACTGGTAACCTTCTCAGCAAGTTTCCCTTGCTTCCTCTTATGGCTTATACCTAAATGTCCTCTCAAAGCTTCATGCACTAGTAAGTGGAGCTTTTGGAAGGTGACTGAATCATGGGTGTATGATACTGGATCATGGATAACTGATACTGCTTTAGTTCACTGATGCTTCATAGCTGGATGTGATGTTAGGAGGCGAAGCCTGGTGGGAAAAAGTAGGTCACCATGGGCATAACCTGGAACAGTAACTTCCTCCTCCCTTCATCCCTCCCTGCTTCTCACTGCCTTGTCATGAACTGTTTCTCCTCTTTTATGTCCCTCTGCCATTTTACATGCCACCCTGCCTTGGAGCCAGCCAACTATGAACTGAAATCTCTACAAACTGTGAACCAAAATAAAATTTTCCTCCATTACATTATGGGTGTTGAGTACTACACCTATTCTTTTATGATCCATTTTGCTGCTAGAAACATTTATTTTTTTAACTATCATCATATACATTTGCAGGTCAGGGATGGCTACTGTTATGGCTTTGTTACCCACCTTGCTTCTAGAAGACAAATGTTTGGGCTAATTTCATCTGATCTAGAATCCTAGTATTCTCATTATTACCAAAGTGATCAGTAACGCCACACTGGTTCCTACTGTCACCCGTCTTCCAGATGGTGGCCATTGTCAAGGTTCTCAGTAAGTTCCCCTGACACCCCACCCCCCATGCACACACTCATTATTAAACTGCCAAACTAAATGTCCCATTGGCCTTCCTGAGAAATCTAGACAGTGGCTATATGTGCTGCCTCGTATAATAAGGCCAATCCTGCACTGGTGCTTCTCTGCATATTTTTAATTCTTTTTTGCCAACTCAAGAAAGGCATTTTTTAAATGTCTCCTCTGAGAGGAGAAAGGAAAGCAAGTTAGGACAGCAAGAGCAAGATAAGAAGATTCAGCTTTGCCCCACAGAGGGGCTCTGAAGCACAAGTGCACCAGGAAGTTGGTCCCATGTGAGACAAGGCAACCATACTTCTGTATTCATACTTACTGACCAGAAGACTCTGGAGTGGAAAGTGTGGGACATTACATGTATTTCTGAGCCAGCTGATGTCTATTTATCAATTACTCAGAGATAGAGAAAGATAGTAAGCCATTAATATACGGTATGTACGGAGATGCGTACGCTGGTGAAATGTGACTGGGTGGGGAGGTAACAGCATACGTTGAAATCTAAAAGGCAAGATTAGACACACATCTTAGTGTACAGAGCTGCAATTCAGTCAGTCTACTGAGAGACGCCATGTGCACATCCAGCATCTCAAATGCCAAAAGTACCTCAGAGTATAGTGTTTCTCACAGCACAAAGAAATAAGACACTACCAGTTATTCTTCTTGTTGTATAAGACACTTGCCATTCTTGTTGCCATTAAAAGGAAAAAGCAAAAGACAGGGGACATCTCTTTTATGTAAATTCCCTTTATACTCACATTTGCCCCAAACTCTGCATGTCTCTAGGACAATAGACTATCAAATAATAAGATAAATGTTATGTCTTTTGTCTCCGAACAATTGTTCTTGGCTGTAATTTTTGTGTGAGTAAGGTGAAAAAACCCATAGTAGGACCTGCAGGAGTTGAACTCACTTCGTCAAGAACCTACAGTTTTTGGACATCTTTCGGTAGGGAATGTAGACTGTAAGCAGATTAATTAGGTAACTTTCAAGGATATGTAATAAGAAAATACATTGAAAGGAAGAGAAAACAGGGTTAGATTTTTCAGATAAAGAGATCAGCGAGAACGACTTTGAAGAGATGACATCTTGAATCTGTCACAGTTCTAAACCACGGGTTGGACACAAGATTCTTGTTTCTTAGTTTTTAAAGCTTGACTTTATAATAATTATGAAGCAGTTCATGAAACAGTTAATTTTCTATACACCTGAATCATTTGTGTCCAAAAACTGAAAAATAAATTTGAGGCAAAAGGAGGAACTTAGGACATTGTTTATTAGAAATAATAATAAGAAAAAAAACTCTTGGTAGTTACTGCCCTGAGGGGATTCTGAATAGAGGTCCAATCATGGCTCTGTTATGTTTTGTCTTGCCTCAGCCTTCCATAGATAGAGCACGGGGGCTTGCTTTAAGCAGAATAGGTTTTAAAGAGTTCAAAAAGAAACTGATTGTCATGCATGGCCCCTTGAAGTTGAGTTCTGGTCTGGAGGTAAAGAAGCACTGCCCTGGGTAAGAGTCTTATTCCTGCAGGAGAGTGTCCTTACCTCTCTTCTAAGCCCAGCTTTTTATCCTTTGCTCTTACGTTTATCTTTGTGTCTCTAGCTTGGCTGAGCCCTTTGAATTAGTTCTCAACCTGGGTGGACTATTTCATTTTCTTCTACATTTCTTGCTTAGCTCTTCCTTTGGAACTCATCTCAGGCTTCTCTAACTGCTTAGTTACAATAACTAAACCAAGCTACTGCAATGGCACACTGTGTGCATGTACTATGTTATCACACAGTTCCTCATACATTTGTACAATTAAAATAATAATTAATATGGAAGTAAGATATCTTTGAAAACCTCATTTACCTTTTCACAGTGAAAAATTCTCTTCCACAGCTACAGATAAAAATTCTCATTAGCTTCCGTATAAATGGCTTCCGTTGTTCATAAGTCAGGTAAAAAACGTGAATTTTTAAACCTAAAACACCACTACTGTTTGAAACATTTTCCTGGCTGCATTGCCATCTTATTAATATTCATCCTTTTGATTCAGGAATATGGGATTTTAAAAATTTATTTAGGTCTTTAATTTCTTTAAACAAAATATTGTAGTATTCAGACTAGTAGATTTGTTCCTCCTTTTAAAACTTTATTTCCAAATATCGTATTACTTTTGATGCCATTTAAGTGGAATTTTATTATTCATTTCACTTCCTATTGCCACTGCCACTAAATGGAAGTACAATTTTTAAAATATTTATATTATATTCTGAAAGTTTTAAATTTATCTATAATGGTAATAAATATTTAGTCAGTTTGGAAGTTTATATGTAAAATTATGTTATTGGCAAATATAGTTTTGTTTCTTCCTTTCCAATCTCAGCACCTTTTATTTTATTTTCCTAAATTCCCAGATAGACTCTCCGACGCAATATCTAAACAGAAGTGGCAAAGTGGACAATTTTTTTTTCCCTGAACGTATGTGAAAAGATTCAGTTTGTCATCATTAAGTACAATGATAATGGTAAGTTTTTCAAAAGTTTTTTTTTAAATCTATTTGAGGAAGTTTTACTCTATTGTGATTATGTTAAATGTTTTTAATCATTAAAATGTTTGATTTTTGTCAGATGCTTTTCTATGTGTCTAAGTAAATGATGAATATTGGTTGTTCTTTATTCATTTTATATAGCATGTTACATTATTTAAATTACAAATATTAAACTATAGTTGCATTTTTGAGCAAAAATCCAATTTGTTCATGGTTTATGATACTTTTTAGACATGTTAGAATTTGTGCATGAGTATTTTGTTCATCTATGGCAGTAAAATTTAAATTCTATATGTTAATTCCAATATCTGAATCATCTTAGTGCCTCTTTCTATTTTCCAGTAAGTTTTAAAAGAATATCAGAAATTTCACAGAGCTTTTTTTTTTTAGTGAAAGATTCTCTTCATGGTTACAGATTAAAAACTCTTTTCCTTCTTAGTCATCTCACAAATAGGTTGCATTGTTCATACGTCAAGTCAAAAATATTGTAGATACGATACTGTGTGTTGCAGTCAAGAGACAGACTCCAGGTTCTCAGATGCAGCAAGCAAAGAATTGAAACACACATCCAGCGGGAGAAGAAAAAACAGCTACATTTATTGAGGTTAATGGGAAGGTGTTGTCAGGGCAGATCCATGCCAAGAGAAACAAAACAGTGGCATGAATGGGAAAGTAGTGTTGGACTGACAGGAAAATAGGAACAACAATGACAAATTCAGCTTTCGGACTTAGAAAAATGTGCATGCCAGCAGGAGTGCCATCATCAGGTAGCTTGTTCCTAAAAAGTGCCTTACCAACTAGACGTTAGCGGGTTCTGGACTGTTCTCTCTTTCTGGAGTTAGGTTCAAGGTTCTTCTCGTCGTGAACAAAGACTTGAAAGAAATGAGCAAAAAGTGATGGCAAAGTTTATTTACACAGGCATCAAATGAATACTGGGAGAGAAACTGGCTCTGCAGAGCAAGCTGGGATGAACAATGAGAAAAAGAGGGCAAAAGCAAAAATAAAAGTAGACACTGTTTCTCCTCAGTATGGGCTATCACGGAAAGGTACCATAGCAAAAGTTTTCTTGGCATTGACATGTCCCTTCATGCTAAGTCTTGGGAAACCCCAAGAACTACATATGGGTCCTGAGAGGCAGTGCTTGGATCCCACACCTCAGATTGAAGTCAGGTCTAGGCCACTCTGTTAAAAACCTGCTTGAATTCTTGAAAGAAGTCCACATGCAGGACTTTATGTGACTGGGATCTCATAGTTTACAGATCATGCCTACTTCCCCAGCCTGTTATTGCCACACCCTAATCTCCTACCCCAGTGCCCCTTACTGGATCTTTGGATAAGACTGACAGAAATGATTGACAGAGTGCTAAGTCATCTCAGGGGCACCATGGTGTGCGTGTCTCTTAGAGAAGTCACTCTGATTTAATCATATGCACAGAATGCAGTCTCTATATAGAAATCCTTAAGGACGTTCAAGTGGGAGAAAAGTTACTGAAGGTCAGCCCCTGAGATCTAACACACACATGCTCTGGCCAGGAGCTTTAGAGATGTCCTGCTCTTTGATGGTTTTTGTTCGCTTCATTTGGACAAGGGAAGGAGGATCGGCCCTGGGGTGTTTCCTAAACTCAAGAAAATGGAGGGGAGCTGTCTTCCAGCCTGTTTTGCTGCCGGTACTAGATGCACTGGTTAGAGTTTTCTAGAGAGCTTCTCGTTTAGCTTCTGTCTCATCGTTTAAATAAATCATATTAGTTCAAATAAAGATAGCCAGAGAATGTGTTTCAGTACTTTTAACAACTGGGTTATTTCTGTGGTGCTCACAGGAATGTAAGGTGTACTATGTGTAGTGTTACAACAGAAAACCTTGAATTTTTGTTAGTGCTCATCTACTTTGGTGACACTACTCAAGTTTGTATTTTCTTAGCATATAGAGACCACTGGTAGGTCTTAGAATTACTATTTAGCTACTTGACCTCTCAGATTCAAGTTCTGATTGTAAATTTCTGATCTGTGTTCTATCTAGGATCTTGGACCCTGAGTGCAAGCTTTTTAATATCTCGATTCCAATTTTGTCTTATTATTTCATAAGATTGCTATGAGCTCTGATTAGCTCCTTTGCCCCTCAGTAGCTATAGTCTGCTCAACTTCTCAGCCACTCAACTATATAGTGTATGTATTAGCAGGTGGCTGGATAGTAAAAGTAGAGAATAATATCAGAAAAATTTCAGTGAGCTTACTTTCTTTTCTGCTTTAAGCTTTGTTAGGGTTTAATACTAACAAATAGTTATTTTAAAAATTCCATAAATCTTCCTCATATTTACTCTGTGAGTATAAAGTTCACACAAATTTTGAAAAGGGATTTATTATGGGTAAAATGATTAAATATAACATTTTAAATAGAGAAATTCTGAATACATGGTCAAAGCTAGAAAACACAGACAACAAAGAAGAAATTATCCTGTTCAAGATGAAAACATTGTTTTTCTAGTTTTTACCCCTCAATAACCTAAGAATTTTTAGTTCTCGTACATAACAGTAAAAATTTCAAAATATGCAATGTTTTTAAACTAAAGTTTTTGAAAACTAACGTGACACTTTAAATTGAAAGGTGCAATCTTCTACAAATAAAATTATTGCTTATTTTAAATCTGAAACACCTTGTAATAGTTCACTAATCATTAACAGCTTTGCTTCACAGCTAATTATGACCCTACTCCAAATTTTAAAACCTTTGCAGGAATCACATTGCTCTTGAGATACTACATTACTTTCACTGCGTGTACCAAGTCAATCACATTTCACAGTGAGAACAACCGAGAGCGATCTGGCCTACTTCTGTTGATTCTACAAATTATTCATGCTTTGCAGCACTCTGTACATTGACACAATAAAGTCTTTGATTTAACAGACAAATTCAGGAAAAAAAACTAAGCTAGTGATATTTTTAGTAGCACCACACTCATCAAGAATAGGGACTAAAATCAGGGTTTTTTTTGAACTGATGTTCAATCTTAAGTGAATTTGACATATTTATGATAAAACCAGTTTTCCCCCAACCTTATAATTTTTTCCAATGCACATAACATGGTACAGGTTAAACACATAACCACCTTTAACTCTCAGTATAACCTTTCTCCTAACCTTCATTATCCCCCCTCCAGTGATAATGCATTCATAATGACTGCGTATGAAAGACAGCAAGCTAGGAAACAATTTACTTTTTTAAACTTTAAAGCAACACCAAATAAAGAGCAATTATAGAGTCTAATTTTCAGCCTTCCGAGCTATATTCAGTGTATAATCTTGACTGTATTGACTGTGAGCCTTTTGTTTTGTTGCTTTGTTTTGTTTGAGGCAAAGTCTTGTTATGTGGTTGAGGCTGGCCTCAAACTCATTATGTAGCCCAGTCTGGCCTTGAATTTCCTGTGATCCTCCTGCCTCAGCCTCCTGAGTGCAGGAATTACAGGCATGCACTGCCACATCCAGCTAATCTAGCATCTGTCTCACTCTTCCACGAAAATTGAACAAAGTTGGATATGTCCTTGAGTCTGGCTTTAGTTACCCCAGTTTCTGGATGCTGTGGTAATACTAACCAGATAATATACATACAGAATGATATTTTGTTTGTTTTTTGTTTTTGTTTTTTGTTTTTTGGTGGTGCCGGGGATCGAACTCAGGCCCTTGTGCTTACAAGGCAAGCACTCTAATCACTGAGCTAAATTCCCAGCCCCAGAATGATATTTTGAACACTCTAATTCTAGCAAATCCACAGTGTGCAGTGATAAATGATAGTAAAATTCATCTAGTAAAGAGAATTCATAGAACTCAACAAACGTTTATGTCACAGAGACACTAGATGTTTTTGTTTTCTAATTTACAGCCATTGCTCGGCTCTCACAGGATGTTCCTGAGCTAGAGAAACTCTTCAAACTTCGATCCAACCAAACATTTTCCCAATAGGCCCAACGTCTGCATATATAATAAGAAATTTTACTTTAAAAAAAATCAGTTGTTTTCAGAGCCTGTTCTGTGAACCAGGGTCACAGGAAGTATAATGTTTGTGTTCCTGTCATTTTAAGCCCGGGAAATGGGAAAATGATAGACATTTGAGAAAGGGCCTGAGTAAAATGGGACAAGCCCTGGGAGGTTGGAGGGCAAGGGCAGGAAGTCTGCCCTCCTGGGTCCGAGACCTAACTAAAGCTGCAGGCACACTGACTTATTGTGTCATTGTTTCATTTTCATACCGAAGTCTGCATATAAACCCCTGGATGCAGGTCCTCCACTGCATCCCCTCTTGGAGTTCCTATCGGCTAGTGAGAGCTTGTCTATGTTCTTTCTAATAAACTAAACCTGGGTCATTCCCCACCACTGTTTCTGGACCTCATTCTTCAACCTCTTCAGAATAAGAATCTGGAGGGAGGAAAAAAATTGGTAACATCTTTGGAGCCCAATATGGGCATTTCCCAAGTGTGACAGAACAAACACACTTCATAATCTCTCTCTCTTTTTTACACTCGAACAGTCTGTGGGTACCATGTCAACCAGTTAAAAGTCACTAGAGCAGTCGCCGCTCTCCTGGTTAACCAGCCCCCATCCTGGGACAGTGGAAATGTTGGCCAGGCAGGGAGCTGGAGTCCTTTTCTGAGACTGGTATCTGGATGTGAGAAACTGGTTAAAGTCAGTGTGACAGTCGCAAGGCTCAGGCCGTGGCTAGTCTTGTGAGTGATCATAGATCCTCCGGGGGCAGCCGGGTCCTGACAGCCCAATTGGGTATCCAGCAGAAAAACTTCCACTTGCCTATAGGGTCCAGCCTGCACTGCTCTGAGGGGAGAGGCAGACTGTCTTGTGCTATCCAGGTGTCCCCTTTCCAGGGTGACCAGAGACCCTTCAGCAGAGCCCTCTTAAACTCCCGTTGAGCAGAACTGAAGCTCTGGACTTTGCTCTCTCCACAAGTATGGCTGACCCTCTCTTCTTCAGATAGGTCTTAAGAGACTTACTGGGCCAGGAATCTGTTAGGAGCCTAGCTCACATCCTGGTCTCCCCAGTCTCCAGTGTCTCTGGTGCCTGGACCCCCACCTTCACAATCAGCAGGCCCGTACCTGGAAAGTAGTGCCCTGGGTTCCCTGGGGAAAGTGTCTTGCAACTAAGGTTGAGGCTGAGGGAGGGTCCCTTAAACCTTTGTCCCATTACAGCACACGAAAAATGAGTTAGGCTGTGGTCTGGCACCTTCCCTGGTGCTCACAGGGAGCCAACTTCAGATTCGGTCTCTTAGGTGCCTACTTCTCCCAGTAGATCATGGGGTGGGCTAGCCTCCCAAGTTTCAGTCAGGTTGATTACTGTAGAGACTGATGCGGGTTCCATTCTGATACTGACCATCTTCATTGATTCCTTCAGTTCCATAAATAAATAAATAAATAAATAAATAAATAAATAAATAAATAAATAAAACTTCCCTCTGGACTGTGACTGTCTGACATCATTGTTCTTCCCTATTGGCAGCTGGACTGAGGGAAATCTTTGTGAGAGTCTTTTGTGATTCCTGAGAAGTGCTCAAAATGCCTGCCCTCTACACCCAATTTTCCATCACGAGAATTTGGCCCTAGATGCATCCTCTCCGGGTGAGGCATTGACACCACATGACTAAGGAGCAGCCTGTGGAGCAGGATTCCCTGTCCTGCTTCCCTGAGCAGAGGCAGAGGAGAGAAGGCAACAGGGGATGTCCAGGGGATGCCCTTTCCTCCCTTCTCTTACAAATAGGAAACAATGAGACTTGTAGCCTTCCCATTACTTCCCTATTGGGCTGCGTCCTTAAAAATTGGGAGAAAACATTCACAAATCAACAGCTGTGATCACCAAAGGAGCAGCTTACCATAATAACTAATACAGAGGGACAGCTGTCAAAAGAAGAGTTTGCCTTAATAATAGTAACACAGGAAACCCTGAGGAGCCTGTACCAGGACGAAGACTAATAAACTACGCCATGGTCGTTCGCCACTCTTCTTTGTGGACCTCATGCTTCATCGACTTCTAAACAAGAACCCAGGGAGAAAAAAAGATGCTAGCAATTTTAATATGATTTTCAGCGTTAATGTATTTTAGAATATACCTAGTTTTAAAAAGTTTACTGTACCGCAAAAATTGTTAAAAAAAGAAAAAAGAAAATAAAAACTTCCCTATAACAAAAAATAAATGAAAGTGCATTTCCTTTTCCTTTGCTTGACTAAAGAAACCAAATTTTCTCAGATTAAAAACCTGGCAGAGATCTAATTGTGAATCAAGTAGCCTAATGTTGGTGCTGGTGAATTATTCAATCTTAACGTGTAGCTCTGCCATAAATCTTATACTGTGTGACCATTTCTTTTTTTTTTTTTTCTTTTTTTTTTTTTTTTTGGTGCTGCGGATCGAACTCAGGGCCTTGTGCTTGCAAGGCAAGCGCTCTCACCACTGAGCTAAATCCCCAGCCCCTGTGTGACCATTTCTTCAGAAAGCAAAAGAACCCTAACGGCGTGTAATCTAAGAAGTACTGTTCATGGCAGAACGACAAAAGAAACATTATGACCAGGTAAAGTTACTTAAATTGATTAGGCAACTCCCATTTTTTTGCCTACAGAGAAAAATTTTAGATCTCGAAATAGATTAATTGCATCAATGCTTAACATTTTGTTTGAATTTCTATTTCTACTTTTATATAATATGAAATTTAATAAAATTCCATATCCATTAAGCAAAATAGTAACTTTTAAACTCTCATGTGTGATCTTTTAAAAATGGCATAGATGAGCACGCTAAATAATTATTTTTAGTAGCTCTGGATATTCCCACATTAGCTTTTCAATGGCTTGAGAGAAATGAAAAATAAAAAAAAAAAAGGACTTTAATAAGGTCAAATTTTCTAATGGAAAAAGCCACAAATACAGCTGCAAATAATTTAAATTCCTATTTGAAACTGCCTAATGTATAAGTAAAGAATTCTTTAAAATTAAATCATATAAAGAAATCCCTCAATATATATTATGGAAAGTGATTAGTGCTACCATTTATTTATTCTCAGGGTTCCTATACTGAACTGCACTTTGGAAAAATAAAACTGTTTCTTTTAGGACTATTAGCACATAGATACGAATTACTCACTGAAGCTCTGGTTGAATTGCATGATTAATGAAAATTGGTTTTAAGTGGTTCAGTATAATGATTCCACTAAGTCAATAGAGTGTGGATGGTGGGAGTGTTTTAGAGACACATTAAATGAAAAAAAAAATGATTATGAACAAAATGACAAACATCCACTACTCTAAAATGGAAGTTCAGACTAATGTTTTAACTAAAAGCAATACAAATTGAAGAAAAATTAAATATGCTCCAATTTTACTTTGATATACAGGTTCCATACATCTTTGGAGTCATTTTGTCTCTATCTGCTGGATAATCTCTACCATAATTTATATTTTTTTAGCCAAAAAGATAAAGTATGTGACTGCAGATAAGAAAGCCACTACAGTGGTCAGTGAACACTAAACAGAAGATGATCAGTATTTTTTTGCTAGTACTTTAACAAGTGTCACATACATTCTACTTCTGTGATATTTATTCTTTTAATTTAGAGTGTGGGCGAGGAGACCTTTGCTAAAGATCTGCTAACAATCACATTTAATGCCTTCTTCACTGCTGAAGGTTCACCATAATCTCTAGATATTTTTTTTAAGTTGTGAGAGTACAAAGTAGAGGCAGTATTTTTTGTTTTTCACATTTCAAGTGCACTAATGAGTCCAGAGGCAATTTTGAATGACTTTCAAGGGTGATACAACTTTCTTCCCATGCAACTTGTGCTATACTCATTTATCTGGCTCTCCATAAGCCCCAGTAGAGCGTTTAGACAGTTATCAATATTTTACTGTATATTCCATTGATTCGAATTTCACAGCAATTGATTTAAAATTGATTATATTATTAACATAATCTTGCTTGCAAATTGTTACAACCAGATAAAATTAAAATTGTTTTCTCTATTATTTATTTATTTTAAAATTTGGTTGTTGGTTTTATTTAGCTGTTCTGGATTGTTATCAGTGGTAGGGAAAATGGTGCATTCCAGCTTCTTACCTTAAAATAATAGTTCCTAAAACTAAACTATGGCTAGTGTATACATTACCTTGGACAATCTTGTACTGCTAAATAAATGATGTATTGTCAGTGAAAATGTAACATTTTATTAGAAAATAGGGAGTAAATTTCAAAATAAAGATAAAAGTTTACTATACATTTTTAGAAATTTAGCTTTCCATCAGGTGACTGGAATGAAAAGCTCTCAATCTTTTTCTGAAGACTTGGCTTCAAATCACAAATAAGCTAGCTGCTAAGTGTGAGTCACAGACAAATTACTAACCTCACTGTAGTTAAGTTCAGCCATTTGAAGAAATAGGGATAATAGGCTTCCAAGACTTACTTCTTACAGCTGTTAGGATAATCAGAAGGGCAAATGAATGGAGTCACTACATAAATTTCCAAGATATATATGGTAAATATGCTAAGAGCTTTGATTGATGCTTCTGTTGAATCAGCTATATTGTTTTCTAGTACAAAAAAATGTCTGAGATATATTAAAATAGTTGACGTGTGAGATGGATCTACATTTTCAGCGCAGAGAATTTCTCAATAAATCAAACAATAAATGTGGAATGATGGAGTCTATTCCACTGTGACAACAATTTCCTCTAGTCTATTGATTTTTTAAAGCAATTTATTACTCTTTAGGTACAAGATGGAGTTGGAACTTTGCAATTGTCTTCCTAACTGTGTGAGTGTCAGCTTTATGAAGGAGATATAGTCAGTAATTTTCATTTCATTTTATTAAATTTAGGCAAAATTATTACAATTTGCATTACTTTTTAATAAAGAACCTAAATGTAAGTGTAGGGGGAGTGGGAATAAGATGTGGGTTTCCTTATATTTTACTAAAAGGACATTCACCATTTCAGAGATATAAGCAAATCTTTCAACTGTTTACACTAAAGTTATTTCCACAGATGGAGAAGATAATCTAAATGAATCTTCAGATTGTATAAGTATTTTAAAACTTTAAAGATAATCTAATGTACTTAAATGTTATCCGAAAAGACATGTTAGCTAGCTGCAAAACATCGTATTTGAAATAAATATAAACATTTTTGTCATAGCAAAGAAAAAAATCAGAGAGTAATCAGAGTACTCTAAAAGAAATTTAAAATTTACTTAAAAGTAAATTCTGGAATATAAAATAAAAGTAATGTCAGATTTCATTTCTTTGTTACACTATTATCTTCAATTTTGACATTTTATGCTACCACACATGAAAAGTTTTAATAAAGGCAACGTAATTGGTCACTTATTTTTCACTTTTAAAGTTATTGTTATACCAACGATGTTCATCTTTGGACAATTAGTACAAATATTCAAAATTTTGACTAGTATTTTGTGACAGGTCAATGTTTAATGAATTTAATTGAACTAATCAGAGATATTTTGTGAAAATACATTTGGTTCTGAAGAATTTACATTCCTAAATAAATATGCATTAGTTGAGAATATATTATCTGAATCACATCAGCTATATTCTTACAACACAGTATTGAAGAAATTATAACTAGAAAAAAGAAGAGAATAAAAGAACAATTACCTAAAAACTAAGTTCATTTTTAAAAGTTCTTATAACATAAACTGAATACTAACGCTTATTTTACTGAATCTTCATTATTATTATTTAGAAATACTAAGGCTTGCTTTCAAATTGCCTACCCAGTCAATGAAAATATTTTATTTGCAATAATAAACTCTTTTTAATATAACATGCTATGTCTTACTTTATAAACATAATAATTAAAAATATGTCTTCTGACTTTTATGTTCCAATATCGACTCATTTAGCTTTTATTTACGTGAAAATCTGTGTTAATAACCTCAAATATTAAGTAAATATAAAAATTGTAAAAATAGAAACCATTGTAATTTGTTTATATTCTGTGACAGCTAAGAAATGAATGCAAAAGAACCAGAAGGGGAAGATGATCATTCTCAGAAATCTCTGGTGCACACATGATCCGTGAGGAACTACTTGGACTTGTGCCGTCCCAATGGTATCTAAAAGTGGCCAACGCTGAGAGAGGAACCCCATTCCCATAGTGAGTTACCACTACTGATAATCACAAAGGGTCAAGAAGCAACACTCCATTGATATAATGACAGGATCATTGTGTTTACTGTATCGTTCAAGAGACAAACGGAGCTCTCAGGCATGATATCAGTACCATGTAAATTCACACAGCAGCAGGCATCAGGCAGACTGAGTCTAAGCCAACACACTTCCACATTTTTGGTAGATAATTTGTGGTCTGGGTGGGGATATGTAGCAGATGTTTCTTTTTTGCTTTTTATTTTGTTTTGCTTTGTTTTGAGGTCGGGGCTGGCATTAGGGAGATTACTTTTTAAAACAAGAACAGTGCTAGAATTGTTTCACCTTTGAAAAATGCACGTGACATGGGATCCAGGGTCCTGATTCATGGGTCGTAGCTATTCTATCTTGATTTGTAAAAACACACCACACAGGGACTAATGGAATAATAATATACCACTCCGAAAAGGACACAGCACCTAAAAATTAAGTGCCTGGGATACTTAGTAGGATTTTCTGTGGCAGTAAGGATCACTTTTGTTTTCTTGGCAGTGAATAAAAAGCTTCTGTCTGTTCTGTTAATAGCATTACGATACATTTGTATCTTTATTTATTATTATGTAAATTATAATTTACATAGTATGAATTGTTTTCAATATTATAATTTAATTTCATCCAGCAAGACAATTTTATTCTTCATTGTTTCTTCAGCTTCATAATCCTCTAGGCTTCATTCTTAGACCTTTTTCCCACATGCATTATCTTTGCACAGTCAGACACTAAAATAACAACAGTTTTCTTTGGAGTTTGTTCACAACCAAAATGTCAATGAGCAATTTAATTTCAGTGATAGTGTGTGCCTTTTATCACTATTCTTCTCATTCAAAGAGCAGAAATAGATGTGTGATCTCAGCATCGTTTTTTCTATCCCAAATCTGAGAATATATTCCAACAATTAGAACACGTGAGTGCACACATGTGCCAAGAATGTCATACTGACCTTGAAATGAAAGGAACTGAATATTTCCACACATCTTAATTTGTGTCATATATCAAACCTTGCAAACTGTCTATCTACGATCTGATCAATATACAAAGTTATATATGGACAAAAACACTGAAGCAAGTGTTTATTTACCTAGACCAAGTATTGAAGCAGCACACTGTCGCACACTTAAGACAAACTACAAGCCTCACTAAGTAGGGTCACCACAGCAGATGTAGAGATATCAACTACCAAACAGAGTTCATCTTGCATCTGCTTCCTGGAACATTCTTTATTTGTACTGTTGCGTAACTTTTATTCACTATTTAGGTGCAAGATTAATTATGTCTTTTACAGAAAGTACTTGTGGTTTCTGTTAGCCTCCTCTGAGGTACATAATAAAAAATTTCGGTTAACAACATTTATTTTAATTTGAGATGTCACATTTGTTTTGTTTTGTTTTTTGGAGAGCTTATAAAATGTCCTCACTTCA
Organism: Hystrix cristata; assembly: GCA_004026905.1. NCBI lineage: Eukaryota > Metazoa > Chordata > Mammalia > Rodentia > Hystricidae > Hystrix > Hystrix cristata. The sequence continues at coordinate 7,447 of PVJO010024367.1, read as the reverse complement.
TTGTAAACTCCATCAGGTCAGATTAATATATCAATGTTCACTGTAGCTCGTTCTGCTCCTAGCAAGAAAAACGAACATTCTAAACCGGCAATAAATATTTTGAACAAATTTAGCCATTTGGGTTACGCTGAGCTATGAGAGACTGTAACTACCATTTGAAGAGTATGCACTATGGTAATCCTAGCATTCATGAGGCTGAGGCAGGACGATAGCCACAAGTTAGAGGCCAACAGAACATAATTAAAAATAAAATTAAAAGTGCGTGTCGAGGTATAGATGCTGACTTCAATGAAGTAAGTTTTCTATAGTGTTTATAGACAAATTCTAGCATTAGATGAGGTGTCTGTCTCTTGTGACAAACAAAGGTTAACTCAGGGATGTGAGAACATGAGCGGTGTGTTCCTTAGGCTGACTTTTCTACTTGACTTCACAGACAAAACTGGATGTATCCTTCAGATGCTTTGAAACCCAAGCCCCAGAGAATGGTGTCACATTCGGTGCCCTTTTTTTATCCCTGGAAACAGAGCTATTTGAAATTGTAAAAGGATAAGAATTTATGAATCTTTACGGAACTCAAAGGAGCTCTTCAGATTTCCAGGAATAGAAGGTTTCAGCAGAACTTCCTAGAGTCTTTATTATATGTCAGTATTAAAAAGCCAGCAAACTTCTACCAGCTGGAATACTTTGACTTTCATGTAACAGGAAAGCTGTTTTGCATGACAGATTACAGTGTTGTAACCAATATTATAATTAGGATAGAAAGCAGATACATTAGATTCATATTTAAGAAAAAGCTACAGAAGATTAATTATAGTCTATTAAAATTCTTTTTTTTTTTTTTTTGTGTCAGCAGTTTTTAATTAAAGTTGTGTATAAGAAAATTTTATTCCTGCATCTTCTCAATTGTTTCTTCCTTGTATTTGCCCTTTTCCTTTCCTACTTGGCGAGATTTGGCTTTCCGTTCCAGGATCTTTTTGCGGTCTTTATCCAGTTTTAGCCTAGTGATAACCACCTTGCTGGGGTGAATGCCCACATGGACAGTTGTGCCATTTGCCTTTTCCCGCTGCACCCGTTCAATGTAGATGACGTATTTTTTCCTGTAAACCTGGACTACTTTGCCAATCTGCTGACCTTTATAGTGTCCGCGTACAACCTGAACCTCATCATCCTTTCGGATGGGCATAGATCGAACGTTGTATTTCTGTCTCAGTTCTTTGGAAAGAGGGGAAGACATAATCTTCCTGCGAATGTGGGAAGGTGCATTGAAATGCCTTTTACGGTTTTTGCTTCGGTCTGAAGTCACAAAAGGATTGAACTTCATTTTGGCCGCTGCAGCTCCAGCGATGGCCGCGAAAACTATTAAAATTCTAAGTTCATCATCATTTAATTTTTTTTTTCACTTGATGCCAGCATGGAAGGATTCCAATATATCGGTGAGATGAAACCCCCATGCAATAATCTACCATGCTAAACCCGTTCAAATTTAAGGACCCAAATGTGTTGTAAAGCATAATTACTTAAGAGTTAAAATTTTAAGCAAGACTAAAATCAAAATTAAAATTGTCAGTGATCATATATAAAAGATAATATAATCTGGGGGAGTTCATACAAATAAGGCCTTCTCTTTAAGTTGTACGAAATCACGAAATACATAAAATTATATGGTTTTGTTGCCTGCTACAGTTTAACATAGATTCTTCTGCATTAATTTTTAAGACATTGAAAGACATACTCATTTTCATGTATTTAAACTTATTCATTTTATATTAGCTGACAGATATCACAATAGAGTGTCATCTGAATTTTCTATCCAATTATGCATGCAAATACAGAGACTCTAGCAGGAACATTTTTAATATGAGCTCTTCATGGTGCTTTTTGATTTTTATTAGACTAATTAATATACTTTCACACAATACCATTTGTGAATAAATTGTGAATAACAAGCTGTCAATCTTTTAAACATAGTAATGATAGTATGTTTCTGTCAATTATATCCGAAACTGCAATATTAAATTTCAGAGGTCCATTTTCTTTCTCTAGCATTAGGTTAGTGCTTTTTCAGTGGTAATCAGGAAAGTCTTCTTTGTGAAAAATAACATGATGGAAGCAGTCGGGTCAAAACTGACAGTAATACTTCACAATCAAGAAAGCTATTCTAAAACAAAATATCTGTTTTCGGCTGAATGTCTCAGGTTAGTTTTGTAAGTTCTGGTTTGCATTCATTATGCAAACAGATGATATGTGGCAAATTAAATCCATTCTATCCTCAAATGTATGTTTTGCCTGTTTAAAAAAATCCCTCTGTCATGAGCACTTCATTACTTTTCTTACTTTAATACTCATAGCTAAATTGATCCTGAAGTAATTATAACTCAATGATCAGCTAATTAATAGTAGTCATGCTTGTTTTTGTAGATTGTTTGTAGAGCGTTACTGTTTTCAACTACTCTAGATTATATCATTTTTATCAGAATAAAATCATCAAAAAAAACTTATTTTGTAATAATCCCCATTAAAAGTCTTAGAGCATTGAAGATAACATTTTAACAAAGATGACAGACTGAACATATGTAGTTTCCTCTGCCTAGCGTCAAATTTTAGAAATAACAAAAATTCATTTAATTATGATATTAGTAACAGGCAAAGTAGAATTTAAAATAAAGGTACAGAAATGAAGAAAGAAAGAAATTTTATATGTATCAATGGAGAAACCTTTAAGGTAACACAAATAGTCATCAATATTTGATAGCATAATTTTTACATAAACCAAAAACTTTTTATATCAAAGAACAAACTAATAAACTACAAATATAATAAATTTTATAATATGTCTCATAAATCAATAAATTAAAGAGACAAATAATATGTATATAAGATTTAAGTGAAGCAACTAGCGAGCTTGCTGTAATTAAAATATATAGATTCTTTGTGCCAAATAGCTGAAAGAATCATAATCATTACAAAGTGATAGAAGGGACTAGAAAGCTTTACATTCATCTATTAAAAAATCAAGATGTATTCACAGTGCATAAGTTAAGATCTCAAATCAAGAGGGCAGAATAAGAATTGTAAATACACATTTAATTTTGGAAAAAGAAATGGAATTGGTAAATGAATACATTGATATGATAGGAATCGCTTGTCACATTATAATTTATCAAGAAATAAAAAGCTTCCATTTACTGTGGTAAAAATATATAGCATCAAATTTACCACCTTAACTGTTTTTAAGGGCACAGTGAAGCAATGTTAGAAATTGTGATGCAGCTCTTGGAAAACTGAAACTTCAGGTAAGTGGCAACCATCTTTTCCCCACGCCCTTCCTCTTGCTAAGCACCATCCCACTTACTGTTTCTGTGATTTGACTGCTTTGATATTTCATATAAGTGGAATTGAACAGTATTTGTCTCGGTCTATTGTGCCCTCTTTTGGCTCATTTCACTTAACATCTTCATGGTTCATCAAAGTTCGAGCATTTGACGGTACTTCTTTCCTGATTAAGGCTGAATACTATTTATTGTACATATGTGTCATATTTTGCTTGTCCGTCGTACAGTTTATGTCCAAAATTTTCACTGAAAGTCTCATGCATTCAAAGGTGGAGCTTTCGAAAGGTGATCAGCTCTTGGGGGCACTGAACTCATCGGTGGATTAGTCCACTACTGCACTGACAGCTGAACGTGCTACTCGGGAGCCACCTGATGGGAGGCGGTCACGCGGGGTTACGCGGAAGGGTGCAGTCTTCTCTCTGGCCTCTGTCGCTCCGCTTCCTGCTTTCCACGGGATCGACAGCTTTCCTTCACCATGCTCTTCCTCCGTGCCATTTCTGCCTTGGAGCCAGTAGACCGTGGACTGTCACTATGAGGCAAAATAAATTTCTTTTTAAAGTAAAATTGTCATTTATTTTGTCCCCGCTATTAGAATGGTGACTAGTAGATACATGTCCACTGATGGATATTTGGGTTATTACACCACTTAGCTATTGGGAAAAATACTGCTACAGACTATAGCCATGAGAATTCAGAAAACACCTCGAGACATTACTTTCAATTCCACTGGACAGATACTACACTTAGGATTTCTGGATCATACGTTAATTTTAAATTTTTTGAGGAGCCTCCAAATTATTTCCCACGGTAGAGACTTCACTTTACAATCCTACCAACAATGAACAAAGGTGCAACTTCTTCCGTGTTTTCCAACTGTCATGTATTCTCTCATTTTCAAATATAGTGGTTATGCTAATAGATGTGATGTAATAATTCATTGTAGTTTTTATTTTATTTCTCTGATAATCAGTGATGATGAGTGTCTTTTAGTGGGTTGACTGGCCTTTATACTATCGTCTTGGGATGAAAGTACTTTATCCATTTTTTTTTTTTTAATCGTTGAGCTCTAGAAGTTACCTGTATATTCTGGATACACCCCCTTATCATATATATGACCTGCAAATATTTTCTCCCATTAAACAAGTTGCATTTTCACTGCTGAAAGTGACGGTAAATACAATTTGTAAAACTTTTATTTAGTCTCATTTACTCATTTTTGCTTTTATTGACTGTGAGTTTACTCTTTAATTTATTTATAGTTTGAGTTTTTCATATAAGAGGAATTATGTGAAATTTAATCTTGTATGTCTGATTTATTTCACTAAAACAATATGGCATGAAAATGCGTACATTTTCCTACAAATGACTCAAATTTATCCTTTTATATGGCTGAAGTGTACTGAGCAGTGCATAAATATTGTGCTTTATTTATCTATTCCTCTGTTGATGAACATATAGGCCATTTTCAAGACTTAACTATTATTAGTTGTGCTGGTATAGACATGGGTGTCCATGTATCACTTTAGTGCAATGTCTTCCCTCTTTCAGGAAGATACTTAGAAGGCAAAACCATGGGACAAGTAGAATTTCTAATTTTAGCTTTTCTGAGAAATCTCCATTGTTGCAGTGAGTGACTGAGTTCCGCACAGGGGATGAAAAATAAGATTATTCAGATCTGAGATTTAGTTCAGTCGCCAAGAGGCCCAGAGGGGCTATTCTAAACTGAGAGCACCTGGCCATTAGGGAGACTCTCTGGAGAAGAAAAAGTTACCAAGCCAAGAACTCTCTGCCTTTTATTTAGAATATCAGTGTAAGAGGAAAGAAACAGGAGAAAAGCAATTTGGGCCAGGAGCTGTCTCTAGGCTTGCCAGTTTTCTTGAGGACAGGAGAAGGACAGTGACCAGACACAACACACTGCATTAATCTAAACTTCTTGTTTAGCCATTCAATTCTCACACAGTTTGTTTGCTTTTGTCCTGTAGTTTAACTGTTCATTCCTCACAGAGTCTGTATGTTTTTTGCCCTGCAGTTCAATTATTTACTTCTCATAGAGCCTGCGTGCTTTTTGCCCCATAGTTTAATTACTTGTGTGCTTTTGCCCCACATAATAAACATTCACTCCTCAAAAGCCTTTATGATTTTGGCCCCCAGTTTAATTAGTTGTTCACTCCTTGGCCAAGTCTTCCACATTCCATAGTGACTTCCATAGTGATCATACCAGTTTAATGTCCAACCAACAATATAGTAGGATTCATTTTTCCTTGAATTCTGACCTGAATTTATAATTTGATTTCTTGATGATAGCTATTCTTTCTGAGGTAAGAAGGCATCTCAATGTTTTTAATTTGCATTTCTTTGATATCCACATGTGGTGGACTTATATGGGGAACTTGCTCAGGAATGCCCAGATGAAATGAGTTGTGGTTCTGGGTGTAGAAGATCCACCTGAGAATTGCGGCCAACACAACATAAAAGAGAACGGGAGCAGAAGATAGGGGCTGGCTGTTTCGCAGGAGAAGCTGTGTTGTGGCTGGTTTTCCTGAAGAGGACTCAGCTGTTCTTATCCCAGAAGGCGCTTGGAACCTTGGTGTCATCAGCGCTGGCTGCTGTTTGCTTCAGGGGAGCTCTGGTCTTCATCTCTGCTGCAAGGATCATATCCTGGTTCCAGTATAGATTTCTTCAGCCCTTTAGTGCAGACACAGATGTACATGGGACATTGTAGTGGGCTCCCAGCCCTTGAGTGGATCTTTTGGGTCTCCGCTACATAGATAGATATTTTGCACTCTACCTGCATTTGGCTTGTGTGTGTGAATGTTGTAAGTTGGATTTATCCTGTATTAAATCTGCCCTCTTGCAAACCATTGACTCTAGAGAAGAATCTAATATACTATGTATTTATTGGCCCTGTGTGCATCTTCTGAGAAGTGTCTATTCATTTCAGTTGCCCATTTTTATTGAGATTTTTATTATGGGATGTACGATTTGTTAGGTTCTTTTCATATTTTAATATTAGTGCTCTGTCTAAACAGTATTTGGAAAACTTCCCATGGCTTGTCTCTTCATTCTTTTGGTTATTTTGTTTGCAGTATAGAAGTATTTTAATTTGATACAAGTTCATTTGTTCAGTCTTGATTTTTTTTAATGTTATTTCTTGTGCATTGGGGTTCTGTTCTGAAAACCTTACATGTGCCTGTGGCTTCCAGAGTTTGCCTACTACATTTATCTACTACATCTTCCAGCAGATTGAATATTTCTGTTTTAATATATAGGTTTCTGGTCCATTTTGATTTTATTTTCATTTATTGTGATGGATATAGGTCTAGATTCAGTCTTCTGCATGGGTGTAGGTAGTTTTGCCAGCAACAAATTTTAAAAAGACCATCTTTTCTGCAGTGTAATGTTTTGGCTCCTTGATCGAGGACCAGATTGCTGAATGTTTATGGGATTCTTCCTGTACCCTCTATGTCTGTACAATCTGTTTTTGTACCTGCACAATGCTGTTCTTATCACTGTAACTTTGTAATGTGACTTGAAATATGGCATCGTGAAGCCTCCTATTTTGGTCTTGTTTTCCAGAATTGATGTTGCTATTCTGGGTCTCTTCTGGTTCCATATAAATTTTACAATTGTTTTCTCTAGTTTTGTGAAGAATGCTATTAGTATTTTTATTAAGATTACAATAAATCTATAGATCAGTTTTGGTAACATGACCACTTGACGATATTGCTTCTACCTCCCCGGGAACAGAAAATATCTTTCCATTTTCCGGTGTCCTTGTCAATCTCCATTTTTAGTGTAGTGCAGTTTTTGTTGCAGGGGTTTTTCATTTCCTTTACTAAGTTAATTTTTAAGTGTTTAATTTTTCTTGAGGGTCTTATAAGTGGCATTGCTTTCCAAATGTCTTTCCCCATGAGTTCATTATTGGTGTTCAGGAATGCTATATATTTTTGTTTTGACTTTTGATTCTACTACATTGCTGAATTTGGTTATTGCATCTTCTTGTCCTATAAATGTGGCTTTTATTTCTTGCCTAATTGTTCTGGCTATTGTTTCAAGTATTAAACTCAATAGAAGTGGTGATAATGGTCATACTTGTCTTTTTACTGATTTTAGGC
>PVJO010024366.1:0-24489 GCA_004026905.1 Hystrix cristata | reverse complement strand
GGGCTGGGGATTTAGCTCAGTGGTTAAAGCGCTTGCTTTGCAAGCACAGGGACCCGAGTTCGATCCCCAGCACCAAAAAAAAAAAAAAAGAAGGGCTGGGGATGTGGCTTACGGTAGGGGCCCTGGGTCCAATTCTCAGCCGCAGGTTAGAGTCAGACCTCCAGGTGAGTCCCACGCCCCAGAGTCGGAAACCCAGTGAGCCCGTAGCACAGAAAGGCGGGGTGCCGCGCCCCACCTGCCGCGATGGGGGGCTTCCTGGAGGAAGAAGCTCCTTCAAGGGACGAAGAGCCATTGCGCTGGCCAGGACCGAGCCCATACGGGGTGCAGGGAGCTCAAAGCACCGGCCACGGCGGGCAGGCAGCAGGGGTGACGACAGAGGCGGGAGCGGGGCGGACGCACAGTGCAGGGCGGCGGCCCGCGCTGAGCTCATGTGCTGTGGCTGTGCGAGCGAGAGCGCCCGGCAGTGACGGACGCCGCCAGGAATGTGCGGCCCCAGCAGGGTGTCCTGGGCCCGGCCGGCGTCTGTCCGCGGCGGACCTGCATGACTCCATGCCGCGGGACAGACTCCTCGCACGCGGCGGGTCCGGGGATCGGGAGCCCCCGGCTGTCTTTAGTTCCTTAGTGCGGGAGGCGCCACCCCTGCCGGCCGGCCGGCCGCGCCTGTCCGCAGGGCTGCCCCAGCGCTCCGCCCTCGCGGTGATCCGGAGGGGAGCAGAGCCGCTGCCAGGGCGCGGCGGGCCAGGACAGTGTCATCCGTCTGGAATCCGACAGGAAGACAGAAGCCTGGAAATTTCAGAGGAAGCGGCTCCCGTTCGCGGCCCAGGCCCACCGAGGAAAGCGGGTTTTTCCGTCCCTCCAGGCAGCGGCTGCCCCACGACTTGGCCCAGCGCGGAGCCGCCCGGCTGTGTCTTAAGTCAACATCTCTGCGTTTTCTCTCTTTTGCTCTGAAAAGCGATAGCAGGGTGATTCTGGCTCCTTGGTTGTTTGTTTAAATGGACATTTAGCGCACACTAGAAGCAGAGTTCGGTGTGAAAGTGAATTGATTCAATTTAGTTTTAATTTCCTCCCCAGAATACTCAGCTCCCCCAAGTGGGCTTCTCGCCCAGCCCCCCTCCAGGAGCTGCGGCACCCCAAGTCCCGAACCCCCCCGCCTGTGGCTCTGAGCTGTAATGGAGGCCAGGGACCAGGGCTCTACTCGGAATCCAGCTGTGCGACGAATCAAAGGAGAAACAAGACAGGACAGAGACCCAGCACGGCGCCCAGCCTGCTGCTTGGCACCTCAGAGAACAGCAGAAGCACTGAGCCTGGTGGTGCACACCTATCATTCCGGCACCCGGGCAGGAGGCTGAGGCAGGAGGATCCCTGGGAGTCCGAGGCCAGCCTGAGCTACATGGTGAGACCGTGTCTCAAAGAGAAAAAAAAGAGAGAAGAAAGAGAAAACAATGGAAGCAAGAAGGTCTCTCTGGTCCCCAGAGGTGACTGTAAAAGAACTCTCTGATCTTCTCCAGTTGCAGAGGCCCAGCCCTGTAATCCCAGCTGCGCGTCCAGGACCTCCGGCTGGGCCAACATAGCAGGGCGTCTTGGCCTCGCCTCCTCCCCCTCCCTGCCATCCCCTCAGCCTTCAGGCCCCCCGAAATCAGATCCAAAGCCGAGTCCTCAGGGCCTGCTAAGGAGGTGACCTCGGCAGGGTTGCCCGACCCCGCAGCTACCCGCACATCCCGCTCCTGCAGCCCGGGCTCAGGAGGACACCGCAGGAGCATCCCAAGGGTGGGACCATAAATCACCAAGGACACCGCGGACATGCGGCTGGGATGTGCCACAGACACTCGGTGGGAAGACCGTGTGCAGGCCAGCCGGCCCGGGACCCTCAGCCACTACCCCGGTGCCAGGCTGCGACCCCACAGACCCACCGACGCCGGCACGCACTCTCTGCTGCCCTCTTTGTGTCGAGTGTCTGCCTTGTCATTGTCCTGTTGTGTCCTCTCCCAGTAGCATGTCCCTCCCCACAGGGCGGGAACAGTGTGCAGGGGGGCCTGAGAAGCCACCAGAAACAAACACCATGACAATATTTTACCAATATTTTTGGCGTGGCACTGGAGATTGAACCCAGGACTTCCACATGGAGCAGCACCCCCAGCTCTTTTCTATTTTTTATTTCCAGACAGGGTCTCAGTAAGTCACTAAGTTACCTAGACTGGGCTTGAGTTTGCCATCCTCCTGCCTCAGCCTCCTGAATGCTGGGATTATAGATGTACATCACCATGCCCCACTATCATATGTGAAGTGTTAAATAGAACACCATCTTTAAAATTGTGTGTACTTAGTACACACAATGTGGTCTTAAAATTAGATGCTAGAAGATAAAAAAGGATTTTAAAGAGAAAACTAGTGGAACCCAAATGCAGATGGGAGTTTAGTTAATTACATAAAGTCCTAGGTTTTACAGCATTACCTTGGTTAAGAAGGAAAATGAGGTAAAGCATGTGTGTGTTATCACTGTAACTTTTCTATAAATGTAAGATCATTCCAAAATTGAAAGTTCATTTTTAAAAATTCTAAGGATAGTGTTGCATGCCTGTCATCCTAGCACTCAGGAGGCTGAGGCAGGAGAATTTCTGCAAGTTCGAGGCCAGCTGGGCTACATAGTGAATTCAAGGCCAGCCTGAAGTGCATAGCGAGACCCTGACTCAAAAAAACACCAAAAAAAAAAAAAACCCACCAAAAAAGACTATTTTAAAAACCACTTGTCTCCTGCTGACTTCCTGGCCCCCCACTCCACCTCTTACCCCGAGTCCATAATCTGCTCCCTGGGGTACCTTGGGGGTCACCCCGGGAGCCCCACAAAGACAGGCGGGTGTCAGCCCAGCAGACCTAGACCAAGGCAGGGATCCCAGGTCACCGCCCCCAGGACAAGCTCAGCGTGGCGGGTCCAGGCGGGGGCAAGGCTGCCAAGGGTGGGACAGGGAGACAGCCGCAGGAGGCCAGGCAGCATTCGGGGCGCAGGGCTGGCTCGCAGGAGGCCCCAGCGGGGTGCAGAGGACCGCGGCTCACGTTCACCTGATGCAAATATTGAGTGGCTTGGACCTGAACCCATCACCGTGGTCACCGTGGTCATCGTGGCTGCAGAGGGCCTGCTGCCTCACAACTGGGGGAGGAAGGGGCTGCCCCTCCCCGCCCGGCCGGTCGGGGCTTCAGACACCGCTGGGAGGGGCAGCCCCTTCTCCTTCAGCCCCGCAGGGAGGCGGCCTGCTGCCCAGGGGTCGGGCCCCTTCCGGCTGGGGCTGGCGGCCCGAGCGGCGGGGTCCTTCCTCGTGGGCCGAACCAGTGGCGGCCGCTCGCCACGCAGTTCATGGCACATGTGTGTGCGCGTGTGCATATGCGTGCGCATGTGTGTCTGTGTGCGTGTGTGTGCGTGTGTGCGTGTGTGTGGGTGTGTGCACGTGTGCGTGCTGGTCCTCTGGGGAGTGAGGGCAGAGCCATCAGAACCGGGACGTTGCTCTGCGGGCGGGAGGTGGGCCGCATCCTGTCCCCCTCACTCCTCATCTGCTCCTCGCTTGGGGGTTCAGGGCACCTGCACACAACGAAGGTCAAACAAAGATCAGCCTTGGGGGCTCAGCTGCAGGGCGCAGGGAGGCAAAGCCGCACCTGGAGGCCGCTGCCCTGGGCCGCCCCAGACCCGAAGCTGAGCCTGGGGGGGCCAGGCACAAGGACCCCGCCCAGGCAGGCGTTCTGGGGGCTCAGGGCTGTGGCCCCGTGGCCGGCAGGTGGCCCTGTGACCCGGTCTCCTCCCCTGTCCCCTCCCCCTTCCTGTCTCTCATTTTCCTGCCCGGAACCGGGCCCCAGACAGTTCCTAGGAAGTCTGCGGCCGGCCTAATAGAACCGTAATCGTCCTCGGGGACGCGCGGTAATGACATCCTTCTTAAATAAAAGGACTTAATGGAGACTTCCCAAATTCAAAAACCATATTTCCACCAGCATTGTGGGCGGCAAGGAAAGGAGCGCATGGGCGGCCGCGTGGGAGGGGACGGGAGGCTCTGGCCTGCACAGAGCACTCTGCTCACTGGGGATCAGGCCTGGCCGGACACGGGACCTGTGTGTCACAGACAGAGGGGACAGCTCATGCCTCCCACCACCCGCTCTTGAAGCAGGCTGGGGCAGGCGAGCCCACGTGACCCTGGCTGTCTCACTGACCCTCTCCCAGCTGCAGGCTGCTCTGCCACCCGCTGAGTGTGGTCCTGCCCCGATGTCCCCAGCATGTTCCTGTCCCGATGTCCCCGGTGAGGATCATCACAACAGCCACATCACACAGCGCAGAGGCTGTGCGTCCGCAGCGGAACCCGTGAGACAGGGTCCTCTCAAAGGAGAAATAAATGAAAGAGCAAAGCAGCAGACGGATGACAAGAAGCAGGACAAGGAGCCCGCAGATGAGACAAGAGCAGAAGGCAGAGGGAGGGGGAGGGATGAAAAGGAACTGAGACGTGAGGCCCACATAGCAGCGCCACACGGGACGTGACCATTAATCAGGTCCTGCAGACGTGGACTCACAAAAATGAAAATCTAAGAACATAAGACTTTACAAAACCAGACAGGTCCTTCTGGCCACGAAGGAGCAGGCCGACCCCCGGCCAGCGTCGCCCTGGACTTGGGAAACGGCGGGGCCCTGCTGGGATGGAGAGGCCACTGCGGAGCCAGGCCCATGGTCCCCGCCGACCAGCCCAGGTCAGGGGCTGCCGCAGGAATCCCCAGCAGCCCCGCCCAGGCCCGGACGCAGGCACAGCGAGTCTTCCCGGGGCCTTGCTGACATTGCCATCTGGCGGCTGCAACACAAAACTACCGCCCAGAAAGCCTGGTCCAGTCGGGGCCCAGTAGACACCAGCACACGTCAGAATAAAATGACAGTGTGTGTGGTGCTGGGCATGGAGCCGTCACACTGAGTGTGTCCTATGACCCAGCCCCTCCCCCTTTTTTTGCACTTCGGTCTTGCTAAAGCTTGGGATTCTCTTGCCTCAACCTGGGCAGGAGAATTACAGGCAGGCATCACCACACCCAGGAATTTATTTTTTAACAAATCACCTACAGTTTAAAACATGGAACACTCGTTTTCACAAATAAAACCCTGTCCTGGGTGTGAGTGTGCATGCCTGGAACCCCAGCTAGCTGGGAGGCTGAGGCAGGAGGCTTGAACATTTAAAGCCAGATTGGGTAACTTAGAGAGACTCTTTCTCAAAATAAAAACTGAAAAGAGTTGGAAGCAGCTCAGTGGTGTAGCAATTCTGGGTTCAAATTCCACTACTAAAATAATTACTGAGTTGGGTGTGGTGGCGCACGCCTATAATTCCATCACTCAGGAGGTTGAAGTAAAAGGATTGCCACAAGTTCGAGGCCAGCCTGGGCTACACAGTGAGGTTTTTTTTATTTTTCTGGTTGGTTTTTTTGTTTTTTGTTTTTGGTGCTGGGAATTGAACTTGAGGCCTTCCACTTGCTAGGCAAGCAGTCTACCACTGAGCTAAGTCCCCCGTCTGCATAGTGAGTTTAAGCCCAGCCTGAGCTAAAGAGCGAGACCCTGTCTCAAAAAAAAACAAAAAAAAAATTTTAATTCGTTAATGAGTTAAAAGGCGCGAGTTGCAAGGACCACGGCGTCCAAGGTCCTGCTGTGCCAGTTGCCATGGTAAACGCACCGTCCTCCAGGGGCAGCATTTCATTGATCCCAAAAACAGCCCTGAGCGTTGGCTCTCGCTCCACAATTGAGGAGAATGAGGCGAGGAGAAGTGATGGGACTCGCCCAGGTCACCCACCGACGGAGCCACCAAACCGCAGGTTCCAGCTCAGGCTGCGCCTGGGCCGCACGGCTCAGTTTCTCGGCCTTCCAAGTGACAGGGTGGAGGGGGCATGGGGGGATCTCCAAGGGACCCTGGTGTCCGCTCCAGGGCAGAACCCCCGAGTCTGGGCTCACGGCCACTTGGGACCCAGCGGAGCATCCTGAAGGTCCCCAAGATGCCAGAGAGAAGCTGTACGTTGTCAGTCAGAGGAGCTGGAACCCAGTTTCAGTCGGCATTTTGCCCATGGCCTCCGCCTGTGGGACGCTGGCCAGTCCCCAGACCCAGGGCCCGGCTGGCTGCCCTGTGCTGTGCAAAGGAGGAAGCTGTTTTTAAAAAGCTACCTTGTCCCCCGACCAAGGCTCGCACGTCTTTCAGTCCCCCAAGTTCCACCACTCTGAGCTCCGGCCGCTGCGTCCCTGAGCCAGGCGGGTGGCGGGAGGAGGGACGCACAGTCGTGATCGCTCATCCAGGAGCCGCATCTGTTCCCGAGCCTGCGGGCTCTGGTGACACAAACACCTGCCCACGGGCCCGGGAAGCCACCAACACCGCCCGTCAACACCCGACGGCACGAACGCCGCGGCCCGACCGCACCACCCTGCTGGAGGTGCCGACGGTGAAACAGGAGCGATAAGAACAACGAAGGACGCACGCACAGCGCCGGACAGAGAGCTGACCGGCAGATCCGCCCAAAGTCAAGTGCAGGGCAGCAGGGCACTCTGGAGGCTGAGGATGCAGCTCAGTGCAGGGCCCTGGGTTCGAGTCTCTGCCCCGGCCCGTCCTCGTCTGATGCCCCCTTTGAAAGCTACCTCAACACCCCACAGCTCCCTGTGGCAGGCAGTGCTGACAGTGCTGAGCACCACGCGCGGCGACGCTTGTGAGCCGTGGCCTCGGCTCTGTGACACCTGCTGCACACTGACACTACTGTGCAGCCCTGTGCAGGTGGTGACAATGGGGGCGGGCCACGTCGGGCCTCGTCTTCCAGACTGGCGGCGCTCTCGCCTGCCAGGGCTCCCAGGTTTTCCCAGACCCCACACGGCTGTACCAGGAAGCCACCACGCGTCCCACACCCCTCCGGGAGGCCAAGCAGTGGAAGCTCTGCCGACGCAGTGCACAGGCCGGGCGTGCGGCGGCCCCAACGCCGTCCTCTCGGCCTTCCCTTGGCTCACGGAGCAGCTTTCCTTCCAGGCCCGCAGGGTGGCGTCAGGAGACCCAGGTCAGGTGTCCGTGGTCCCGCGCCCTCTCCCCTGGGCAGGGCGGCCGCCCCACGGGGAGTACAGAGAGCTGCAGACCTTTCCTGCCATCTCTGGGCGGCACCCCAGAAAGAGCCCCAAACGCCCCATCATCGGAGGTGGCAATGCACCCCGAGAGCCAGGTCAAAGATGCGCAGGAAGACGTTGACGCTGCCGTGCCCCGGGGGGATGGGCGCCAGGCCAGGTACGGCCCTGGGCTGCGGAGGGTTAAATGGCTCCCGCCCGCTCCGCGGTGGCTCCGGGCCAGGGGTCTCCGTTAATACTCAAGGGCTCCGACATCCACTCTCTCTAATAGATTTTTCCCATTGACGGCCCCGTTTATTGACTATCATTTCCTTTTCGGCGGGGAGCTATTTTCTGGGTCACTGAGCCAACCAATTTAAAAGGGGCCGCATCGATTGGGTTTTATTGGCAGGGCTGGTGAGGGGCTGACTTGCTGCTCCTGCTCGGGGTCCTTTGTCCCCTCCCAGCCCCCACGGGAGGGACAGAGTTGGGGCACTGGGGTGGTGGCCTTGACGGGCTGATGGGGGACTTCTCTGCCACGTTAGGGTAAAGTTCATTTAAAAGAAAAAGGAGAAACAGCAGCAGATGGGCACAGTGGCACATGCTGCCACCCCAGCTACTCAGGAGGCTAGGCAGGAGGATCGTGAGTTTGAGGCCAGCCTGGGCAACTTAGCAAGACTATGTCTCAAAATAAAAAATAAAAAGGGCTGCTGATATAGCTTGGTGTCAGCAAGAACCTAAGTTCCACTCCCAGGACCACAAAAAGAAAAAGAAAAAGAAAAAGAAAACCTCAAATAACGATAGAAAAGTAAATCCAGAAAGTCTGGGTTCACTCCCGAGCACCCACTAAGCGCCTACTATGTGAGCGCCTACTAAGCGCCTAGTTTGCAGCTCACAGGTGGCAAAACTCTCCTGACTTTAATATCCACCAGACACACATGGCGCAGGGTGAGCAGGAAGATGATTGTCCTCACGGTCTGGGGACAAGACGGCTGGGGGGCACCGCTGCACCGAGCCCTGCAGAGAGCTGCAGCCATGAAGAAGCTGCCCTGAGAGTCTCCGGCCCTGAGATCTCCATCCTCCCATGCTGAGAGCTCACGGAACTCCAGGGTTGAGGGGCAGAAGTCAAATTCGAAGACGGTGGGCGGAGGCATGTACCTGTCACCCCAGCTATTCTAGAGGCTGAGGCGGGAGGATCGCAAGTGAGAGACGCAGCTGGACAGCTAGCAAGACCCCGTCTCAAAAAGAAAGAGAAAGAAGGGAGGGAGGGAGGGTAGTCACGGTCTCCACCCCTGAGAAACGGGGGGCCTCCTGCAGGTGCAGTGCGGGCCGCGGATCTCCCGGTGAGACGGGCAGGGCCCCTCCTGGCACCTGCATCTGTGCCCGGGGATCCCCTGAGGGCACGCCAGGTCTGGGGACACGTGGGGGCACAGGTGGCTCTTGGGGCTGGAAAGGAGGGAGTAGGGAGGCTGGCAGGCGAGTGGCACTGGGGGGGACTCAGGCAGCAGGGACAGTGAGGAGCAGAGGCCTGTCCCGCCCAAACCTGGCCAGCATGGCCGCCCTCTGCAGGGGACGTTCCCGTGGCCCACTAGCGGTTTGGAGCCAAGCCCTTGCCACTGGGCACGGTGAGGCCCCGTTTGTGCTTCCCACCCTTCATGGGACGTGTGACATGGAGTCTGTGTTTGTTCCGTCTGAATGAGAACAGAATCATCCAAACCTAGCACATGCGGTGACTGTCCCCCCAGCCGGGCCGTTTCCCAGGGACCCCGGCAAACCCGGAGACCGGCCAGCCGGATCTGCCCAGGGTGCCGCGGCAACAGAGGCACACTCCCCACACAGCCCCAGCGGCCACAGGTGCACGGGGCCGGCACCGTGCCAGCGAGCCAAGTCCTGGCACCTGCTCCATGCTACACATGACACGTGGCACACTACATGCATGCACTACATGTGACACATGGGGCCTGTGTGCCACGCAGCCCCTGAAAGTTCCCAGATCCAAATTGTGAAGGCAGGGGAGAGTTTCTGGGCCCTGTTTTCTGGTGGTTGTCACCCTCACACACAATCATAGGTACCTGCGTACACATACTTCCCACATTGTACATCGTACGTCACACACGCTCACACACGCATCCCCTCTCCCAGGAAGCACAGCCCCCTTCCATGCTGAGGCAAGAGCCCACCGTCCCACCCTTGAAGCTGGACGCACCAGCCTGCCGCTGTCCCCCATGCATGCAGATGAGGGCAATGAGCCCAGGTCTGGGGTGGCACAGCCGGGGCCATCTTTGGCTTCTACTTCTGTCTGTGTTTTGTGCAGGGCTGGGGACGGTGCCACAGCCCAGGCTCACAGGGCGAGGCTCAGCATGGAGCCACCCTGCTTGGTTTGTGGGACCAGAAGTCGGCCCGGATGGTCACAGGGCCATCCTCAGAGCCCCGCCCTGCTCCTGGCATCCAAGGCACCGAGCGCCTTGCCTGCTCTTGAGCTTCTTGTCAGCAGAGCCGAAGCTCACACTGGCGTCAAGCTAGAATCTACAGCAAGAAAGTGCCACCTCAACACCAAGGAGCAAAAGGAAATGGGGAAACCACGTGGATGCCACCCTCAGGCGGGCGAGACTAGACTTCCCGCGGCCAGGTGGGCCCCGGAGAGGAGATGCCCGGCCACCCCGACTCTTCCCTGCCGATCCTCTGCTCCGAATGCGGAGCCCAGACCCAGGAGATGCCGGCTGAGTCCTGCTCCGCCGCCCACCCCCGGGACCCTGCCCCTGAGGGTGATGGGGACAGTAACTGGGCCCCGTGGGCACCCACTCGGTGCCACGCACTGCTCTGCCCTGATCCGTCCCCCAGGCTGGGCCAGCAAGCTCCAGCCCCGCTGTCTGCACACGGTCTGCAGGCTTGGGATCCCGCCAGCATTCTTCTCTGGGTTAAAAGAAATCGAAAGGATAACACTTCATGACACACGAAAATTATATGAAATCCAAATGTCAGCATCCATAAATAAAATTGTCTTGGAACACAGCCCTACTCGTGCACTTACATCTGTGGCTGTTTCCGGCGTGCCTGTGACCGGGACCTGGTGGCCCGAAGCCTAAAACACCTGCCTCCTGGCTCTCACCAAAATGGTGCAGCGAGCCAGCTCTGAGCTGCGCCAACCACCCGCACCCCGCACTCTGGCCCCTCGCGGACGGGGGCGGCAGCGCTCCGTCCCCTCCTGGGGGCTGCAGCCTCCAGGGGTGCTAAGGTGCTGGGCACGGCGTCGATCTACCAACTGCAGAGTTTACAAATGGGACAGAATCTCTCCTCCCTCAGACCACGCTGCTCCCCAGTCCGAGGACCTCCTGATGTGATCACCTCCAGCCTTCCACCTCCAGAGCGGAGGGTTACGCTAGCCACGCTCGGCAGTCAGGGGCCACGCAGAGCCCTGCTCTCGGTTCCATCCATCTACCCACTCACCCATTGATTCATTCATCTACCCATCCATTTGTTCATTCACTCGTTCATCCATTCAGCCCTCACCCAACCATCCATCCATCCCCTTTCTGTCCCCAGACTGCATTTCCATATGATACTGTCTCTCTTTCTGTTTCATGAGCTCATGAAAATGAGTAGTGATTTCCTTTACAAGTAGGTTTTTTATTCACGCAAATGGCACCGTGGCATCTATCACCTTGTTCCTACCTTTTCCCGCCACCCCACATTCGCTCTTTGCTCCCCTCTGGCAGGTAACTCCTCGCAACAAGGGGTGCCCAAGCCTCCGGCAAATGTGACGCTTTGTGCCTGAACACAGCAGCTCCGGCACTCGTGGACTCCACACTCGCAGATGGAGCCCTGCAGGATGAAAACGCTTTCCAAGCGGCGGTGTCTCTCCCGGCCGTCCTCTGGCCGCCACCCCTGACGCTGTGCACTGCGCTGCACGGCGGGGCCCCGAGAGGACCGTCCAGGGGTCTGCGGTGTGCTGCTGACGGCCGGGACAGCCGTGGAATTTGGCGGCCTCAGGGGCCCCCAGAAGCCACCCCAAGGGGACAGCCGCACACCTGTGTGGCCACCGCCAGCCGCACAGCCGGTGGGCTCCGGCTCCCCTCCCCATCCGCCCCGCACGGGGCCCCCAGTCCAGCCGCTGTGCCCCGCTGGTCGACCCTCCGCCCGAATCTGGTTCCCAGCATGGCCTGGGCCTGCCTGCTCTGGCTGCAGCCACCAAACAGGCCGCAGATTCGTTCTTTCGTGCGGCTGAGAGCGCCGGGTGGCTACCATCTGCCCAGGCAGCTCCGTGGACATCCAATCTTCTTTTGCTTCTCTCTTGCTCTCTCTCTCTCTTTCTTTCTTTCTAGTACTGAGGATGAACCCAGGTCCTTCACACTGAGCTCCACCCCCATTTACTTCTTTATTTTGGGGACGGGGTCTCACTACATTGCTAGGTTGCCCAGGCTGGGCTTGAACTCACAACCCTCCTGCCTCAGCCTCCCGGAGTGCTGGGCTCACAGGCCTGGTGCTCTTGGAGTATCGACCCATTTTACCTCTCCGCTCTCCGAGGGAGGGCTGGTGATGCTGTAGTGATCACACCTGTCCTTGCCCCCTTCCGGGGCTGTGTCCTCCAGGCTGAAGACCTAGGGGTGGAAGCAGGAGGTGAGGGGGACGGACTCTCCTCCTCTCCACTGAGGCAGGACCGGGGGCCGCAGAGCTCGCCGCCTTCCCTGCCCGCCGGGCACTCAGCTTCCTGAGCGCCGCAGCCGCGCCCCTCCGCACTACAACAGGACATAATCAATGAACTGCTAACTCTATTGCAATAAAGGAACGAGCCCGGCCTTATATAATTCTTTTTAATTGTTTTCTCACATTACAAGGGTTCTTCTTCTTTCTTTCTTTTTTTTGCTAAACTTATTCCACCATAAGTTATGTCATTTAATTTCTCAAAGTGCTAATAATTTAATTGCTTCCTTCCTGCAGACAAAGAGCCCACAGCCGCCTCCCTCCCCGCATGGAGATTATAAAACGAGTTGGCAGGCAAACATAAGAGGGGCATTTCCAGCGGCAGGACCTGATGGGAAGCTGCTTTCTCAGAAGTCAGAATGCAGGGCTGGGAACCAGGCCTGGGATTCAGGGCGGGGCTGAGCCCCGAGCCCCCCAAGCCCAGGACTCTCCATCTCCTGTCTCGGGCCCCGTCTGGGGTGTCCTGAGGGGCACGGTCCCTTGCCTTGTAGGAGCTCTGTGATGGTGGACGGTCCCCTGCCTCTCTGGGCTCTGATGTGGACTAGGGTAATCCCAGTAACCATCAGCCGGGGCTCCGGAGGACCAAGGGATGGCTGCTGTTTGGGGCCGTAAATTTCGGTCCCTGACAGTACTCAGCATGTAGCAGTTGCTCAATAAATAAGTGGATAAAATAAAGAACTCACTGCCTTCTGCTTCCCCTCAGCCCCAGCACCACACTGTGGCCGTGCATCTGGTCAGGACCCCAGAGCCGGCATCCCGACGGGTCCCCCCAGATTCCCAGTGTTAGCATCACCCCACCTACCCCCTGAAGGGGCAGTGGTGCCCTCAAATCCAGTGAGGAGAAGCCACGAGCTGCCATTTTCAAAGAAAAACTGGAGTCTTTCCTCCTCCCCCTCAGCACCAGGGTGGGAGGCCCCAGAAAGTGCTCTGGGGGACCTGGGCTGCCCACATCACACCGGGCTGCGGCCATCAGTGTGTGCAGGGCCGGACGCTCGTCTCTTCTGATCTGACCTGGGTTGTCTCTCTCAGCCTTGGGGACAGCATGGAGCAACCAGGCCTGGGCCGCAGAGCCAGAGCACCAGAGGAAACCCGAGGCTCAAGTCTCAAGGCTTTCCCTGCCGCCTCGGAGCCCCTGGCCAGCAAACCTAACCTTGTGCCTCCCAGACTCCCGCCTGGGACCTGCTGTCTCCCAAGCCTGGAAAACCTGCCCCGGGCCGCCCCACCCACCACCTTCAGGCTGAGGCGGACACCTCAGGGAGCCACCCTGACTGACCCCCACACTCACGCCAGGCCCGGCTTTGAAGTCACACGACCTGCGTGCGTCCCTCCCCGCGCTGCCCCCACCAGGAGCCCTTCCCCTGGGTGCTGCCTCCCACCGCGTCACTGAGGGTGGCACGAGGGACGTGTAAGGCTTTGGCTCCACCCTGCCCCTCGCAGGGAGAGGCTGGGCTGCATCCCCAAGACACTAGAATGTGCATTTCTTGTATTTTTCATGTATTCTAAAATTTATTTTCACTTTTTTTCCAGTCACTGAAAAATATAACAGCCTCCATAGCTACCAGCCACAAAAACGGGGGTGGCCAGATGTGGCCTCGCTTTTGAGGCTCCAGTCCGCCTCCTCGTATCCCCCAGGAGCACCTGGCCGTGACCCACCAGGGTGGCTGCCGGTGGCCTTGGCAAAGCCCTGGTCATACCAGCCCAGGTTCCACAGGCGCAGGGAGCAGAGCAGAGGGCACAGGAGAGACCATGGGGAGGAGGCAGCACGGGACACGGGCTTGGAGGGACAGGGACCCCACCGGGTGGGGCGCTGGCCCTCAGGAGGCTGAGGCAGGAGGATCACCCAAGCCCGGGCATTGAGCCCAGCTGGGCAACAGTAAGGCTGTTTCCAAAAAGTAACCAAAGTAAGGCTGCGGAACACAAGGCCAGGAGAGGTTAGCCCAGGTCATAAAGCCAGGCAACACGCGTCACACGAGGGTATGCCAGGGCTCCCGCAGAACAGAGGTGCACCGTTTTCTTCGAAACTCTTGGATGTTGATGGTCAGGATGGAAATCAAACTGTGTCTAGACTTCTCACGTGTTCTGTGATTTATATCATAGTTATTTGTTTGTTTGTTGTGAGAGAGGGTCTTGCTGTGTAGCCCAGGCCGGCCTTGAGCTTGCAGTGATCTGCCTGCCTCAGCCTCCTGAGTGACCGAATTACAGATGTGCACCACCACACCCAGCTTCCATTGCCCCTTAAATCACTTGTTCTCCAGGATGTTCTAGGACGATGTTTCCCTGACTCCTTTTTTGGGGGTGAGGGTGTTGAGACGGGGTCTCGTTATGTAGTCCAGGCTGCCCTGAACTCTCACGGTGATCCTCCTGCCTCAGCCTCCCAAATGCTGGAATCACAGGTGTGTACCACCATGCCCTGCAGTTTCCCTAGTTCCTGAAATGTTGGTGCCACAGTGCCCAATGCACGACCATTCGTGTGAACGGGAGGTGTTAACATGCTTGTGGAGGGCCGCGGTGGACACCATCACTGTCGCCACAGTGGCACAAGAAACCCCACACGGTGGCCGCCTCCAGGAGGCTCAAGGAGGACCCGAGTGCAAGACTGTTGGCCTGGGGCGCGGCTGGGTGGTGAGTGCGGCCTTGACTGTGTGAGTCCCCAGCACAGAAAAACAAATTAAATCCCATGCCGAGCGGGCAGTGACTTGACTTCAGGGCCTGCGGAAGTCTTGGCTAGTCAGTAAACAGACAAATGCTTTACGGCACTTACAGGCTTGGTTTAAACAAATGCAATATAAAAGGTGAATTCAATAGCTTCTGCTTCCAACTCTGCAGATGTGGCTGTGGGCAAGGAAAGCAGAGGTCTCCTCACGAGAAGGGCAGAGAGAAAAACAGAGAAGCAAATACAAATCAAAATTTCCAGCTATGCGTGATGCCGCAGGCCTGTCATCTCAGCACCCGGGAGGCTGAGGCAGGAAGATCACCGCGAGTTCAAAGCCAGCCTGAGCTACATAGCAAGACCCTATTCAGAAAAACCAAAAATAAATACATCTCACCAAATGGCAGGGTCCTGGGTTCGATCTCCAGCACCAAACAAAGATAAAATCGCAGCAAATAAAATCATGGCACAAGGACCCAGGCTTCGAGGCACAAGGGACCCGGTAGAGGGACGTGCGCCCTGGAGGGCCAGGCAGCAGCTCGTGGGGCAGGGGCAGGTCCGGGAGGCGGAGGGAGAAAAGGTGGCGGTGGAGGAGGCCCCGCGCGGCCCGCAGGAGGACGGCTGCGCCCAGACAGGCCCTCTAGGCCCAGAGCGCCGATGTCCTCAGTGTCGCGCTGCAGCTTTCTGCGAGGGCACATGAAACAGACTTGCCTGCGAGGTAGTAAAACCCACACTGCAAGTCAGATTTATCATTTTAATTAAATATTATACTTTACACTCTCAATTTGAGGGAGCAGAATGCCCCCGTCAGTTTTCCCTTTGTGGGAGACATTCCTGTCTGATGTGCAATTTAGGGAACTGCAGACCGTCCGGAGAAGATGCTGCGGGAGTCACCGGACCGGCAGGGTCCCCAGCACAGTGAGGGTGTGAGGGGCAACGGCAGGTGGCGCTAACCTGGGGACTGGTTGTCCCCCCCCCCCGTCCTGTCCTTGGTCCCAGGGACTTGGGAGGCTGAGTGTGAGCCAGGAGTTCAAGGCCAGACTGACCCAACAGAGCAAGAACCTGTCTCTTAAATAATAAATAAACCCATCTTGGTGGCTCACGCCTGTGATCCCAGGCAGGAGGATCGCCACGAGTTCGAGGCCAGCCTGGGCTACACAGCGAGACTCTGTCGTTAAAAAAATCAACAACGACAGCAACAATAATAACACAAAAATTAAAATTAAAGATATGAAGAAAAAGAACAACTTGCTGTGGTCTTTACTTAGTTCAGAACCTGGTACCCTAGTAATAGAGACAGGAAACGGGAGCTGGTCCTCTCTGCCTGGCGGGGCACAAGGCAAGCTCTCTGTGAACTGCGGGGGGCTCAGCTCTGAGCCGGCCCCAGAAGCACTGCTCTGGAGGGGACCGGTGTGAGAGGTGAGGGCCCTGAAAGGCCGGGGAAGGCACCTGAACACAGCACATTGTAGATCTCAAGCCAAGGTCCCGAACGCGGGGTCCCCTCTGCTTAGGCGTCGTGTCTTTAATGTGCGGCCACCAGGTCCCCACAGAGTGGCAGAGAGCACCGCCCTCAGCCAGGAGGGGACTCATCTCTGGGATCCCAAACCTCGAACTGACCACCATGTTAACCACCAGGTAAGTCTGGGCCAGGGTCGCTGTGGGGTGGGCGACAGCCTGACCTCAGCCACAGCCGGCAGGTGGGAGCTGCGGGGACAGAAGAGGTTTTAGCTGGGCACACGCCTGTCATCTCAGCACTCTGGGAGGCTGAGGCAGGCAGATGGCAAGTTAGTGACTTAATGAGACCCTGGCCCAAAATAAAAAATAAAGGACTCAGGGTGTGGTTCAGTGCAAAGCCCCTGGGTTCAATCCCCAGTGCTGCATAAGAGAAAGAAAGAAGAGGTTTTGTTTAGGGAGGAGGAAAAACCCCTCAGAAATAAAACCAGAGTCCCCCAACACCACCACCATCTCCCCAGAGAGATTCCAGGAGATTCACGCCCCCAGCTCCAGCCAGCCCGGCTGCCCTGCCCACCAAAGCAAGCTGGGCGTCCACCCCGACGCCCATTACTCCTGAAGAAGAGCAAATATAGACACTCGTGGGCAAAAGGAGCGGCTAAGTGGAGTCGCGATGTTTAATCTTTGAAGCGAGAGATCGCTGTCCCCCCACAGCCCCCCGCAGGAGCCACGGCCCCTCATAATTCAAGTCCACACTTAATTAAAAAGGGGAGCGTCTTGGACTGGTCCCAACTGGCTCCAGTCCCACCTCGTCCTCCGGGCTCCACTGACGGGCGTCCATTTGTCTCCCTCTGACAGAAAGAGACAAAATTCAACTGGAGGAAAGAATCTGCCACCTTGCAGCTTGCTGAGAGGCCCGTCCTTGAGTTCGCCCGCAAGCAGAGCAAGACAAAAGGGGCGCTGCGCCTGCAGGAGGGTGCAGGGCTGCTGCGGGCAGCACGGACAGCTGGAGTCACCGAAATAAACGGGGCGTCCCTCGGGACACCCCAGCTCTCTGGCCGCCCAGCAGGGACCCGACCTTTCCTCGGTCCAAATGCAAGGACACGTTGACTCAGCTGGTTTTGAACTATTTCATCTTGCCCCTTATCCCAGCTACTCGGGAGGCTGAGGCAGGAGGATTGCAAGTTCAAGGCCAGCCTGGGCAACTTGGCAAGACCCTACCTCAAAATAAAACATAAAACAGCCTGGGGATGGAGCTGGGTGAGAGGGCTGCAGTGAGTTTCTGACAAGTTCCAAGTACAGCGCCCCAAACAGTGAGTGAGAACTGCGCCAAAGAACCCTAAATCCCACTCCTCTGGCCGGCTTGACCCACCGAAGTCACCCAAAGGGGCTCTCCCGGCCCCAACCGAGTGTCCCGGGGCACCCCAGCTGCACCCCGCACAGGAGAGGCTCCGGGGTCTCGGGGACCAGGGGAGGGAAGGCGAACGGGAGGGAGGGACGCGGTTCCACTCCACTCTCCCGCGCCAAAGGGACGCTCACGGCCCCCCCCCCCGCCCCGTGTGGGCAGTTAGTTTCTGGGGCCCACTGTGTTTAGAGGAAGACATGTGAAAGTGGGCGGTGAGGAAAGGACAAGCAGGAGCCAGAGTGGCGGCCCACACCTGCAACTCCACACTCTCACCCAGCGGGGTCTGGGGTGGGAGGATCTCAAGCTTGAGGCCAACCTGGACTACACAAGACCTTGCTGGGTGTGGTGGTACATACCTATAACCTCAGCATTCAGGAGGCTGAGGCAGGAGGATCACTGTGAAGTCAAAGCCAGCTGGCAGTACACAGTGAGTTCAGGGCCAGCCTGGACTACACAGCAAGACCCTGTCTTGAAGAAACGATAAATAAATAAAAATTAAAACAATCAAGAGCTCGTCTTACCCCCCCTACACACACACACACACACACACACGCACACACGCACTCAGATGAAAGGAAGTCAAAGAATTTTTTTGTTTGTTTGTTTGTTTTGAGACAGGGTCTCACTACGTAGTCAGGCTGGCCTTGAACTCTCGGCAATCCTCCTGCTTCAGCTTCCCAAGTGCTGGGATAACAGGCATGTGCCACCACACCTGGTTAAATGTTCTGTTTTGTGGTGGTGTGGTGGTCCTGACCCACCAGCCCATGGGAAGACCCCAGACTCCCCAAAATACCCATCCCCCTGAAATTTGCTGCCTGTTCACAACGTCCCCCCACCCTGTGACAGCTCCACTGTGGGGGACTGTGGAGTGATGCAGGACACCGTTGGTCCCTGTCCCCCTCATCCGGCCATGCACAGTGGTCTCCCTGGACTCCCTCTGAGCTCCACCCTCCAAGCCCAGGAGATTACAGTCCTCCCAGCCTGAGGATGGACTGGGCAGGTCACCCAAGGAACGTGCCCAAGAACCTAACTCAGGGGACAGAGTCCAGCCGCTGCCCGGGGCAGGCCTGCTTCCCACTGGGCTGCTGAGCCCCGTGACCTCTGACCCTCTCCATGTCCTTCCTGCACCCCATCTTCCAACTCCCTGCACATCTAAGGCCCATCCCAGGCCTTGAACTACTGAAGTAGCCTCAAACTCTCCACCCTCCTGCCCCCGCCATCCCCCACAACACAGATCACTTACAGGCAGCTTGCACCAATGCGCCTGCTGCATTTTATCACCCAGACTGGGGAACAGCAGGGCGCCTACGCTGCTGAGAGGCGAGAGCAGGCTGTGGGACCCACCCTCTCCCAAAGGCACACCACGAGGTCCTGGGCGGCACCTCGGGTCTGTGCGCCAGCAGTCCTCATGGGGCCACCTGCCGCGTGGCCCTCGGTGCAGAAGCGTCGGCCTCCGCTCACCTGTAAACTGAAGGTGGCAGTTGCAGATGGGCCTCTGGGGTCTGGAGATGCTCAAGAAGCTCCCAAAGGCCCAGCACCGCAGCAGCGGGGACAGGTGGGGCTGGCTGGTGACGTCGCTGGTGTGACTCCAGCGTCACCAAGTCTCTGGGCCAGGGAAGAGGAGCCGTCCCTGCTCTGGGCCTGCACCTTGAGTCAGAGGTGGTGACAGTGGAGGCCGCAGTGGTGGCCCACAGGGGCAGGAGGGCTCACAGTCCCTGCCCAGCCTGCGGAGGTGGGAACAGGAAGGCTACGTCCCCACCAGGGTGCCAGGGCCACAGGGACAAGAGAGAATGAGAACCGTGGGGCACCCCAGAGAGGCCCCAGCTGCGGGGCCCAGAGAGTGGGGAGCCCTCCGCCCCTCCCCCACTTTCCCTGGCCTGCGACTCACAGACTCCCTGAACTGGTTCCACCCGGCCCAAGCAGGATTTGCTGGGGCTTGTCCCTCCTTCCCGGGGCAGGGTTCCTGCTAAGCGCCATTGGTGTGGTCTTTATTGTACCTGTTTGCCAAACAAGTAAATCTCGAGGGACTCCTGGGCCTGAAGAAGGCTTGAGGGCTTCCAGAAAACAAGGAGACCCCTCGCCCACACCCGGGTCTGCAGATAGCTTTCACATGGCCCAGCACAAGGAAAGACGGCCGGTCCCCAGCCCCAGGTCAGGCCGATCGGGAGACTTCCTGGAGGAGGACGGTGGAGAAGAGGAGACTTTATTCTCATTTATCTGAGCTCATCTTGTGAAATGAGCCCTGAGCAGTTGCCCAAGGTTTAGGGACAGGCTGGGGGAGCTCGCTTGCCACTCCCTCCCGGGGCCTCTGCTGCCTCCTCTGAAGCAGCATCCATGAAGTTAGACGCGCATTGAAGGCGCACAGCCCCTCGGCCGACAGCATAGCCAGCAGGAAGCAGGGCCAGCTTCCCTGCAAGGGCTGTACAAACCCAGCCCCAAGTCTCTCTGGAAAGGTGGGGACCCAGGTCCAGGATGGCCTGCCTGCTGAGCCCTGGGTCTGGCACAATAAGCAGCAATGAGTGCGCCAGGCGACGGAGACCATGCCCAGCTTCTCGCCTGAGCTGACCTCATCCTGCACCAAAGCAGCGGGGACTGGGGGCTTCTGCTCCCAGGATCCTCTGCCGCCTGCAGGGAAGCGGGAAGATGGCTGAGTTACTTTCAGAATCTTCCGCCTGGGCCTCTGCGCCACGGCAATCAGGAGAAAGTGGGTCACAGAACAGCTCTGCCGCGCACAGACCCCAGAGAAAACGCCTCGATTCCGTGCCAGCTCACATTTATTGAGCAGCTACTGTGTATCCATTGATGTCACAACGCCTAATTCGTGTAACCGCGGCCTCGAAGGGCTGCGGGGGTTGGGGGCGGTGGACTCCGGGGTACTGACCGGCGGAGGCCAGCGGAGGACTGAGGTCCCCGTCTGGCTTTCGTTCTTCAGCATCTGTAAAATGGAAACAATAGATCCCGGCTCCCGACTGTGGGGGCGAAGGGAGCACGTGGACGCCGGAGCTTCACGAAGGCCAGTTGTTACTGCTCCTCCGGGCACGCCGGCTCCCCGCCCCCACCCTGCCAGGGCGCGCACACAGACACGTTCACACGTTCACACTCCCCCTGCACACACACGCACGCAGACGGGTGCCCACGCCGGCGCCCCGCACCCAGGGCCGACGCCGAGCGCCGCCGAGGAGCTGCAGGGTCCTCAACTTCGCAGCTTTTCCCTCGGATCTTTATGAATGAACTCCGGTCGCAAGGAGTTTATTTTTTATGAATGGGAGCCCGAGCCGTGAATGAAGCCCAGAGCCTGCCCCTACGGCCTGATTGGATGCGCGGCTGGGAATCCCCGCCCCCGCCTCGGCGGGCGCGCCTCCGGATTGGCGGGCCGGCCGGGCCCTGGGGTTTCATTCACGAGAGTCAATGAAACAAAGAGAGCGGGCGGGGGGGGCCGCGCGGGGCCGCGCGGAGGAAACGCACCAATCAGCGGCTCCGCCGGGCTCACAACCGGCCGCGGCGCCCGGAGCAGGCGGCGCGCGGGGACCCGGGCCGGGCCCGCCTCGCTCCCGCCCCGCCGCGCGGCCCCGGCGTCGACCCGGGCGGGCTCGGGACCCCTGCGGCTCCCGCGCCGACGCCCCGGCCTCAGGTGAGGCTGCGGGAGGGGGCGGCGGAAGAGAGTCCGCGAGCCCCGCGCGCCTCCCACGCCCCGCGCGTTGCCGGCCGCCGCCTCCGCAGGTCCCAGGGCCGGGTGGGGGCGGGGGCGCTGGCGTGCCGGGCCGAAGGGGCGCGGGGTGGGGTGCGCCCCGGGCGCGCGCACTCACACACGTGCACATGCATGCACACGCGTCTTATGTAACCGAGCTCGCCGCGCGGACTACCGTCCGCAGCCCGGCGCCCCCCGGGAGCAGGTGGGACCCCCGTGGGCGCCAGGTCCCTCCCCGCCGGCCCGGAGCCAGAGAAGCTCCGCGGCCGCCCGGAGCCTCAGGACTGTCCCCTCCCGCCCCCATCCCCCCCGCAGCTCTCCCGGGACAGTGCTCCTCCCCGCCCGCCTTGTGCCCCCGCGCGGCCCGGCCAGGCGGCCCGGGAGCGGCCGGATGGAGCGGAGGATGAAAGGCGGATCTCTGGACCAGCAAGTGCCCTACACCGCCTGCAGCGTGAGCGCCGGCCCCGGCCCAGTCAGCCAGCGACCCCGTCCCCCCGGACCCCATCACCCTGCGACCCCGTCCCGCCGGGAGTCCATCTCCACGACCCTGTCACCCCATCCCTCCGGATCCCATCACTCTAAGACACAGTCCCCGAAAGCCTATCTCCGAGGGCTCCCACCTACTAGGCACGTCTCCCCTCCCCGCAGAAACCGTGTGGAAATGGGAGCCTGCGTGAGGCGCTGATGGTCCCGCAGGGGAAGCTCATGGACCCTGGCTCCCTGCCGCCCGCTGACTCGGAAGGTAAAGAGTGACGCCCAGATGCGACCCTTTCTGCACCCAGAGGGCCGGGCCTGGGAACACCCGCCCCACCTCCATGTCCCAAAAAGACAGCCTTCCCCGGAACTGCTCATTCTGGGCACCCACCCCACGGGGACCGCGGGAGGCCCCAGGGCTCACCAGGGCCCCCTTCCTCCCCACCGCACCGGCCAGCTGCCTCACAACCAATCCGTCATTTGCTCCTCAGATCTCTTCCAGGATCTAAGTCACTTCCAGGAGACGTGGCTCTCGGAAGGTGAGTAGCTTTGTGACCTTCCTATTGTTGAGGTTGGGGCTCCTGGGCATTCCAGGCTCACCTCCTTCCTCTGTTCTTTACCCTCTTGAAGTCGTCCTCCAAGTCCCCACCGCCTCACCCTCACCCTCGCAGTGCCCAGCATGGACTCTTACATTGATATTTATTTTCTCTGCCCCGATCCAGACTTGTGTGAGGAGGTCTGGGGATGAATCAGACCATTGTGTGGGGTATTTGCTTATTTGAAAGGAACTTGGCCTCAGGCCCATTTTCCTGGTTGAAAATTTCATTTACAAAGTTTGTTTGGCAGAAGTCGCTGGGTCCAGGTGTGTGTTGGGGTGCTATGGTTTGGAGGGGCAGGAGGATGAGAAGGAACAATTAATTTCCTGCCCATCTTCAGGAGGCGCTGAAACACTGATTCGGATCCCCTTGGTTTCGCTTCTTCCTGATTCCCAGGACCAAAAGAAAAACAAAAGTTTGAATAATTCTTTTCTCAGCACTTTGGCAAGAGGACGGAGCTGCCTTGCCCAGTCGCCTCGATTGTAATTCTGATGGCAACAGCTCCCTCCCGGTCCCTCCTGGTGATACCTCTGCCCCCAGGCAAAGTCCCCCTTCTGCACTTTTAGGGGACAGCTTTGAGCTGGCCAGGGTGAGGCCCTGGCCCTCGTGGATTCCCTGGTGTATTTCGGTGGGGCCTGAGGGCATTACCCTGGAGTGCAGGTGGCAGGCAGTGGCGTAGAGCAACTCAAAGGGAAGGGTTAACGCCCCCATCTGGGTTAACACCCCTTTATTTTAACACTGAAGACCAAGAACCCCTTTTTGAGGGCCTTTCTCTTCCTAAGGACCTCCTTATTCCTCCATTTTGAGTGTCTTTTTTGGGGAATTATTTAAGCTCAAATTCGACTCTCCTGGGACCCTCTATAGCACTTGGGGCAGAAGGAAGAGACCCCTGACTCAGTTGATGCCTGCAGGAGACTTGGTCTGTTAACCCTGACGGCACCTCAAAAATATATCTGTCCACAGAATGGCCATTTTATGTAGAGTGCGCCTTCGAGGTATCTGGGGGAATTAAGGTGGACCCGCTGCGACCGGAGGGGTTGGGGCTCTGGGGTACGTGGGCACCTTCCCCTGAGTCTGCATGCCCCGGTGCCCCACGCCTGCCGAGTGGTGGGCAGAGCTGCGCCCAGCCGCCCCCGCTCCCGCCCTGGGTTCCGGAGCTGGGCTAAGACCGAAGGTGTCAGTTTCCACAGCGCTCAACGACTTCCTTTCCCAGCGCCTGATGTGGGTCTGGCTGGCAGAGCTCCTTGCCCTGGCTGTCAGCAGGGGTCCCCCAGCGGGCAGCACTGGGGCTCCGTGCTAGGGGTGGCTCTGAGGTTGGCATTTTGGCAGCAGTCTGTCCCTTTGTGCCTGGGTTTGGGACGGGAGGGGGGCTGGGATGTTCTTATCTCACCCTGGAAGCCCCCCCAGGGGGGCGTAGAGATAGTGCATGTGTCAGTGTGACAGCATGCATGCGTGTGTGTGTGTGTGTGTGTGTGTGTGTGTGTGTGCGCGCGCGCGCGCGCGCGCTCCGTGCTGCTGCCTCAGGAGTCCCTGTCCATTTAAATCCTGTGGGTGGGGAGGTGGGGGTGGGGAGGTGGGGCGGAGGGGGCTGGGAGCCCCGTGGTTCCCTCTCCCTCCTCTGGAGGAGCCGCTCAGGTTCCCAGCTGGCGCTGGTGGCCAGGCCTGAGGGGGGATGCTCAGGCCACTCGCTCCTTGTCACTCTCTCTGCGGAGACAGATGCAGCTGCCGGGGCCCTGTGCCCCCGCACCGCCCCCGCACCACCCCGGCCTCCTCTCCTGCCTCTTCCCGCCAGGTCAGTGTCCCCCACCGCCCAGGGGGAGCTTTGGGGTGGCAGGGAGAGGCCGGGTCCTCTGGAGACTCACCAGTGGGGAACGGAGCCCAGCCCCTACTGAGGAGAGAAGCAGGGATCCTGGCGGTGTGGGTGGGGCTGGGAAGACTGGGAGAGTGGGCAACACCAGGAGGCACAGGTGTGGGTGCTGGGGTGCGTGTGGTGGGGCTGTTCGGAGGCCACTTGGACATTTCTGGGGGAGGAGACACGCCGTGAGGCTGGGAGGGCAAGTCTGATGTCTGGGTACCCGGGGCGCTGTTGGGGTGCTGGAGAAAAGGCCAACCTGCCACGGGCAAGGAACCCAGGCTCGGGCAGGCTGAGCCAGGATGCGCGGCTAAGGGAAAGATGTGCTGGTTCTGGTCCTGGGCTCCTTTCTGGGTCTGGCCGGAGCCTGAAGGAACCCTCAAGGACAATGACCTTGTGATCCGTTTGGCAGTAAGGCAGAGTGACTGGGGCCGCTGATGTCCTTCGTATGAGGTGGGCTGTGTAGCTCCTGAAGCCTGTGGATAGTGGCAGGGTCCCCCGTCCCGGGAGACCGTGTGTGAAATTGTGTGGCGGGGTGGAGGCCGGCACCAAAGTGCGTGGGTTTTCCTGGGAAGAGAAGGATCCTAGCTTTCCCCAGA
>PVJO010024365.1:0-24483 GCA_004026905.1 Hystrix cristata | reverse complement strand
AAGTACATAAAGTGACACACCTAGGAAGTGGTTTAGATGTATTCAGAAACAAATCATCATGATCTCCAACACTCATGCTAGCTCCACATTTTTGTTTCTTCTCCAACATAAGTAATCAGTAAAATTTCTATTGTACAGAATTAGTGATATTTAGGGGAAGGTGTGCTATATGCTTTTATGCTTCAGGGAAAAATAACAAAAAAAACTTGAAAAACCTAATTTGAAAAGAAGAAAATGCTTGAACAGTGAAGAATCTGTCATCAAGGCAAAGTGAATTAGCAGAGTGTCATTTGTGAATCTTCCTACATTCCAACTGGTGGGAGAATAATACTGTGTTTCCTCTTGGCCAAGATTGTTAAAATGAGTTCATTTCAGGAAGAATTTAAATCTACATGGAGAAATCACAATTTTTTCACATTTAAACCTGCATGATATGTCAGTAGAACACTGCTGACCGTCTACTCTAAAACAAACATGCCGAGCTTGATGGTCATTCCCTTTGCCCTCCCATTTTATTGACTGAGACACTTTCTACGCTTTGCTAGATATGACCTTAAGTAAAATTATGACCCAGTAAACTTTCACAAACACCCCATACAACAAGATTTCAACAAATAGTATTTATATCCGCTCTTTGTGATAAATTCTGCAGTATTAAATTCTGTTGTATTGTTATTTATTTGGTTGCTGGCTTTTGGCAGGAGGAGACTGGAGCTTGAACCAAAGGCCTCACATATGCTAGGCAAGTTCTGTGCCACTGAACTACCTCCCAAGCCTTTTTTTATTTTGAGGCAGAATCTCACTAATGTGCACAAGCTAGCCTTGAACTTACCATCCTCAGCCCTTTTAGCTTCTCAAAACACTCCCTTTGCCAACAGGAGTCTGTGTGTGGAGAAGGGACGGAATTGGGAATCTCAAATTGAAATCTGTCTCAGAGGAGGTAAAGGCCGGGTGCCTTTTACTGCTGAGGAAGGCTGTAGTCTATCTGTCCCTCAGCTAGGTGAAGGGCCCTTAGGTGAGTGCCAGAGCTGGGGAAGAAGAGGCCATACACCAGCCCTGCTCCTACACGGCTGAGTATGCTTCGAGGGGCTGCTGAACACTGTGCTTCAGCTTGTTCAGGTTTGAAGCCACAATAATAGGATGTCATCGAAGGGTCCTGGGATGGTAAAGGAGTCAGTGAAAGCAGAGCACTCAGCTCAGAGCCTGGCAGAAATTGAGCAGTCGCTTGGTAATTCCTATTATCTTATCGTGGCAGGGCAAGGGCACAAAATCAGAGGGAAATGCAGCAGAACGGAGAGTCTGGGATCTATTTCTTCTACTCCTAACTTTAGGCACCTATCAGAAACCAGTAAACACGAAGAAGAGAGCTCAAAGAGGTCTTGGGATAATGCTTTACAAATAAAGAAAAGGCTGAGGGCTGGGAGTTTAGCTCAATGGTAGAGCGCTTGACTAGCAAGTACAAGGCCTTGAGTTCGATCCCCAGCACCAGAAAAGAAAAGAAAAGAAAAGAAAAAGGCTGGAAAAGGTTCCTTGTATTCCTAGTCTCACACAGCTAGTCTGTGGCAGAATTAAGGTTGCTTTTTAGCTTTTATGAATCTGGTTATTACTTTTTTTTTTTTTTTTTGTGGTGCCGGAGATCGAACTCAGGCCCTTGTGCTTGCAAGGCAAGCACTCTAATCACTGAGCTAAACCCCCAGCCCCTCGTTATTACTTTTTACGTTTCACAATATTGCCATTCCTGCCAAGGGTTCCCTAGAATATTGTCTCATAACACCTTTTATTTCAAAAGGCATGTGCCAATTTTTTTTTTTATTGGTAAGATGCACAACCATGTTCATAGCAGCACATTTTTTAATAGCTAAGTCTTGGAAACAACCTAAATGCCCAACAACTGATGAATGGCTAAAGATGTGGTTTTTCTACATAATGGAGTATTATTCTGTCATAAAAAGGACAAACCAAAGACATTTGTAGGTAAATGGATGTACCTTGAGAACATACTCTCAAGTGAAATAAATCTGACACTTATCAGTACACATCAAATTGTTTCTCTGATATGAGAAACCATAAGTGTAAATAAGGATAAAGGGTATAATAGATATTATGTACAAAAAAAAGATAGTATTCAAAAGAGAGGAGAACTAGATAGAGAAAAAGGGGATAAATAAGGAAGGTTAAAAGAAAAGTAAGATGAAAGGGGGAAAATGGAAAAAATGTAAATAAACTTGTTGCAAATAGAGAGGGGTGAGTGAATGGAAGGGGGGAGGGGAAGGGGAGGGGAAGAGGGGAACCAAGATACATCATGTACAGGTACAAAATAACCTTGTTGATTATCATCATTATGTATACAATGTACAAATACATGTTCTTGGTAAAAATAAAAATTTAAAAAAAAAAAAAGTAAATACAAATCCCTAGTAAGTATTTTAAAAGATTAAGGGGACTAGGAATGTAGCTTAGTGGTAGAGCACTTGCCTAGCATTTTCAAGGCCCAGGTTTTGATCCTTAGCACTGCAAAAAACAAAACAAAACAAAAAATAACAATAATAAAAAGATTAGAGACTCCAGCTTTCCAGGCATGTGTAAACTATACGTATATTTTAGTGTACTTATGAGAGTTATAGATATATGTAATGATAATATTAATATACATTAACAAATAAAAAGGAGCACTTCTCATCTGTCGGTGGAAATATAGACGGGCACAACCACTGTAGAAATCAATGTGGAGATTCTTCAGAAAACTAAAAGTAGAGGTTCCATTTGACCCAGGTATTCCTCTTCCTTGTGTCTTTCCAAAATAATTAAAAGCATCATACCACAGCAATATACACACACCCATGTTTATAGCAGCACAGTTTGTAATAGCTAAATCTTGGAAACAGCTCAAAAGCCCATCGGTCAATGAATTGATAAAGATGTGGTTTATTTTATACAATGGAATACTACTCTGCCATAAAGAATGATAAGCTTGAGACATTTCTAGGTAAATGGATGCATTTTGAGACCACACTCTTAAGTGAAGTAAATCAGACACACATGTTTAAATACCGCATTGTTTCTCTGATGTGAAAAACTGAAAGTGTAAATAAGGACTATAATGTATTATATACTGGGGAAGGGAAAGAAATTGTTCAAATGGGAGGGGGAGCGGGGAGGGGAAGGGGGAAGGAAGGGAGGGACAAGAAAAAGTAGTATAGTAGGAAAAAAATGGAAACAATGCTTTTATAAATAAAGAGGGAATGAGGGGTCAAAGAGAGGGGGAGAAGAATGGGAGAAAAAAGAAGCAGCACAATATATCTTGTACAGGTACAAACTCCCTATGATGACTGTTATGATTATGTACAGCTAAAAAGTATGACTAAAATAAAGATTAAAAACAGCAAGAATATACTTACAAAAAAAAGAACAATAATAAATGCAAATGGTCATACCTCCTCAACTCACATTATGTGCTAGGGTCTACTTTTATTCATGCTTATTATTAAAATTGCTTTTTAAAGTTTGATATCTTCCAATGGATGAATATTGAAGATGATTCTGAAATGCAATTAAGATAACCTTACCTAGTAATAATGCCCAGAAAGAAGACACACAGAGGAGGTAATTTTACAGTCTCTGAAATTAAATTATTTATAGTTTTTCACATATATTGGATTACTGATTCTACATAGCCCACTAAGTAGTTATATTTAGCATTGCATCAGTAGCTGGTTCCTGAGCTTGTGCTGAGTCCAGACCACAATGTAATAAAGTAGTAATGCTAATTTCTGAAAAGATCTTTAATGTTCACTCTCAATCTTCCAACAGTCATAGTGATGTTCATGTTTGTCTAAACTGCATATATAACTATTTAAATACATATAGAAATACGTCTATGCATATAGTGTGTGCATTTATAACAAATATTGATATGAATAGATAAATGTGTGTGTCTATATATAGATAAATGTGTGTGTGTGTGTATATATATATGGTGTATGTACATATAGCCCGAGAGAGAGTCAGAGGTGGGGAGACAAGTAAAGGGGTAAAATTTTGGATCCACCATATATATAAATAATAACAAGTACCATTTAAATATTCAGTGGATTAATGGATATTTTGCCCATAATCTCAACTATAAAAAAGTGAATCGTTTTCTAAAATGATGAGAAGGTCTTGTGGTTTATCAAAACTGTACCATTCTATTTATTAATGTACTTCCAAACTAAAGTTAGCATTCAAAATAATATATTTCCTAACTATGTAGAAACATATATTGATAGGACTATTTGACAGCATATGTTTCTGAACAAAAATAAAATATCAAGCCATTTAATACTGAGAAATTGGTAGTCTCCAGTTAATTAAAACATTGTCCCTTCTAGTAAATTTTCTCTGAAGCCGAACTGAAAGTGCTTGACTGTAAGCTAAAAGAACGTCACATTTCATGCCTTAAATTCAGGGTAGCATGACTTTGATCAGATCGTTGTAAATTGTGAAAGAGATAAAACACTTTTAAAATGACAAATTCAAAAGCTACAAGAAAAAAAAATTCCCTAAATTTTAAAATAATTTACAGCAATAGGATCTGAATCTACTTAATTTATATTTTAATAAATTGGAGTCATACATTTAAATCTGGATGTTTTTCTTCTTGCCATATTTGATTAGTTTGATGCTCTTTCTCTTATCTTTTGTTATTGTGTTGTTACAAAGCTGCTGCATTTGTGAGTAGTACACAAACTTATTCCTTAGGGTGGGACTGCGGTGTCTACAAAAAGGGGCACCTTTCTGTAACATCCACCTGGGAGGAACACTGTCTGTAACTCACTTAAGACCTCTCTGTATCCTAGCAGTGCCCCAAGGTCTTTGGCGTGACTATCTGTCAGTTCAGCCAAACATTGGAACACACAAGAGAGAGGAAGCCTGGGATTGCCAAGCAGCGTCAGGATGTGTGTCGCTAGACCCTTGCGAACGGGACACCGCGTACACCACTTTGAAACTGTCCAGCGCCAACTCAGAGAGCAGCCTCTGCTGCAGCAGCCTGCTGAAGAGAACTTCATTGAGCCTCCAACAGCAGCCTCAATACTGCACCAACATTTCTTGCTTTCTGCTAAAGGCTTCTCGAATGCCTTGGTATACAATGGATGCTTGCTCACTGGATGTCCAGCCCTGAAGTGTGAGGGAACTAAAGTACAGTGCACTACCCTTTGCCCATGGGAGGAGCTGATGGCCATTTATTTCTGAGCCAAATTTCATAAAGTTCCTCGGAAGATTCTATGACACATTGAGCATTGATTGTCCCGTGGAATGACCAACTACGGACATCTCTCTATAGTCTACCTTTCATTCGGGTTCACTCTCTCTTACCCCTCACTCCTGCTCCTGTCACTTCCCAAGTGAAATACGACACAAAAGCCTTTGCTTTAGTCTCTACTTCCAGAGGAACTTAAACTAACACCCGAATCTGTGATCACATATCCTAGATGGGACATCTAAGAGGACATCTGATTGGAACTCCTTCTCCACAAATGCATAGGTCAGTGTAAATATGCATGTGTCTATGTGTTATCACAACCTTAAGGAAAGAACGATTTTTATCAAATATATCAAAAACATATTCTTACATACACCACATACCTGGATCAGACCCATTGCTTCCCATGGTCAATTCCATTTCTTACTCTGCTCTCCTATCATGAAAATCTCTTCCATGGGATGTTTAGCTTGCCTCACCTCTCACCCTGCTCAGCTATCATGTGTCAAACTGTCCCTCACCTTAGTCTTCAAAGCTCTGGGGCCTGGCATGGTTTTCATTTTTATTTTTCTTTAAATAGCCAAAAATACAAATAGGCAAAAATATTACAATATCAGTGTTTGTTTTCTTATTACAAAGAAGATACATTTTTGAGACACAAAATGGTATCAGCAAAATTTGGAGAAAAAAAATCACAAATATTAACAATAAGCACAAGCTTACAATGTAACACTCTCCTTTGATTAACTTTCAAATTCTGTAAAAAGTTCACAGTTTTACACATTTTTTTGTAATGTAGGAATGTAATGTAAATATTGTTTTATAATTGTTTTTAAATAACTGAAGATATTAACTTTCTGAGATATAAATTCAACAAATTTTTTTTAGAGTTGCCTGCCTCCCAAGTCATACTCCAAGTAGTGCAGATATAATGACTCAGTATCTATCATTACGGACTTTATGAGAAAAGCCAATATTAGCAAGGATGTTGAATATTAAGAAGAGAACAAGACTGAAAGGACATTGAACACAACCTATCCCAATTTTAGGAAAGGGAAGTGTATTGCGTAACATGTGTCCTTCACTATCACATCCACATTCCAAGGTTTTGCTATTTTTTTGGAAGCACTTCAGTGCATTCTTATAGCTAAGTACTAGCATAATTTCATGATGACTTGCTTAGAATAAATTCTTAGAAGAGAAATTGAGAGTTCAATATGCAGGAACCATTTCAAAGTGTCTACCATTAATTATGCATCCCCCAGAAAAGTTATACCAAGTTACAGCACCCCACCCACTATGCTTCACAACCAGTGGGTACAGTTTTAAAATCTCTCTCCCTCTCTCCCCTTGTCTCTCTCACCTATGCACCCCCTCCAACCTCTTTCCTCTCATCCCTTTCTCTCTTACACACAAAAACAGATGCTAATTATCTGCTAAGGAGTTACTCTTTAAAAAGCAAAAGAGAAAACTCATTCAAGCATTTACTAAACTTGACTAAGCTAAAAGTCACAGGACTTGTAAGAAATCTAAAATTCTGGTCCCCAAAACACATCTTCAAAGGCAGCACTGGAAATTTTTTTTTTTTAAAGAAGTACCAAGTTATTCTTTCTGAAAGGAACAAAAAGGAAATAGCCATATTTATTCATGAAAATTCTTGAAGTACAGCAAGCCATGAAAAGTATATTCCATTGTTATTAAAGAAACCAAGTATAATATTTATGTGCTGCCTTCAAGTCATTAGTGAAGCAAGCTTATTGTTCTGAAGAAAATGTAAGGTTTCCTGGGTCTCACACTTAATGACTGCAAAACTATTGCTTCAAAGACCTGCTTTGTCTAAACTTTGAAAGTGGAATGTATTAGAAAGTTCAAGAAAAAGCAGGTCAAACTTGTATCAGTATTTCCTGTCTTTATTCTACTTTCACACAAATGAATGGATGAGAGAACATCAAATTTAACTCGATGAAGCAATTTTAATGGAGTTTTCCTTGCTACACATGTATTTAAGGAGAAAGTAGCTACGCTTTGCAAGGAAATGTATATTTATATGTATGAACTATGTATTCTATAATTTCAGCCCCAGTGTTAAAATTGAAAATAAATAAGTGAATTTAAAAAGTTTACAGTTTTGCAATAGGGAGCCCAGCTATCTAATTTGGAAGCAGATTTATCAAAAATATTATAATATAAATTAGTAAATCACAGTGGAAGTACACAGAGTACTATAGGATTATTGGAAGAGTGTACATAAAAGATGATAAAATCATTGCACGTAGAAGATTGTTTAAGCTAAAGATAAGCCAGGTTTAGGTTAGAAATCTAAATGCACATTTCTGTTAAAAGCTTGCAATTTATTACATCCATTAGCATATTTACACACCATTTGCAAAAGAAAATATACACTTAGAATATGATGATTATTTCTTCTTTTATTTGGAAAATGACTATCCATTAAAGGGTATATCTTACTGATACTTTTTTTGTTACCAAGAAACAATCACTAAAATCCTGTTGATAACACAAGGGTAAACAGCAACAAAATGAACAATGACATTAACGATATATAATTTAATGCATGTAGATATATGTTGGTATACTCAGTGCTGTTTTGAAATATATATGTAATTAGGTGTCTGTGATGCAGTTAGACATGATCTTCCTTAATTGGGAAGTCTTATGCAACAATACTACCTAAATCTTCCCAAAAACCTCAACAAACATTTGCAGTTCACTTATATGATACATTGAATTGGCACATAGAATGCTTAGAAATTGGATATCCTATTCATCCAGAACATGGTACGATGTTACATGAGACACAGCATACTTTCTTCCATGTAATAAATCTTCTTAATGGAATGCCTATGAGTATTAGTTTTCTAGTATCACTGAGTAATTATATACTGATACCTTTTTTGATACTGTTTTTGTATCATATTTTAATCAATAGGTTCTCCACTAAAACATGATTCTGTACAGAAGTTGTCAAATATTTTGTATCTCAGCTGTAGATTCTTAAACAGCTAATTTTTGCTTCTTCTTTAAAATTATTCAATGTAGTTCCAAGTGAGGCTTATCAGTCACAGCTTCAGGAAACCATCCCCAAAATATTCTGAGAACTAACTCAAAAAAGCAATGTATTTCTGCATATTTCAAAGATAAATTTGGGAAGAAACAAGAATACTTTAGAATGGATAAGATTTCTTCTGTTTGTACAATTTCTGACATGATGGTTAATCTTGTTTTAACAGTGGCCAGTATGAAGGCTTTCACTGCTTCCCCTTGGAAACCAGGCCAGGGCTATAACACCATCCAAACTAGAAGGTTTTGTAAATAGACAGTGAGTTGGAAATAATATGAGGAATTCGAGCCAGAGGATTTGGGGGCTCAGTGTAAACATTTGACAACCAGAATATCCCAAATGAAGCAAATGCTTGGGCAGCCCTCCACTTCCCCGGGACTCGAGCTGGCAAAGGCCACCTTTGTACTGGCAAATGGGACATGGAGAAGAGGTGCTAAACTCCTTCAAATATGTGCAAAGAGACAGAGCACTGTTGGGAATACATAAGCTGGAACTTACTGGAAATACATGCTATCACTATATACAATTCAAATATTTTTGATGGAAAGCCATTGGACTCCCATGATAATTCCTGGTTGGCAGGAAGATTTAGGGGAGAAAGTAGTAGAACAGGAAGAGGTAGTGGGAATATCAGTGCACGGGGAGGTAACTAATAAAAAATGTTATTGGCTTATTCTCAAACAATTTCAGAGTCAATATGGCACTCACAAAATCTTTTGGAAATTTTTCAGATGAAATTTATGTTAATTTCCAAATTCTGTGGTTGAACAGGAAGGAAAAGATTCAACTAAGAAACTGATTTAAAAACCACTCATTTTACTTCTAAATAACTGTGGCAGGAATATACTTGAAGATTGTGGGTTTAGACTTTTTCATAGAATGTAGCTAATCAATCAAGTTTAAATAAATTATGAAACTTTTCCTTAAATATTTTTATCTGATCACAATTACTAACCTTTTATTTAAAGTAACTAAACAACATGTTGTGCCTCAGGGATGTGCACTCCACATTTCTGAAGGTTGGATTACCTATGCTAAGTCAAGAGGTTTCTTGAAGTTGTAGTTGACAACTAACTCAGCTGTTGCTACTTTTTTATGATCCGAATTTTGGGAACTTCTAAGATAAAATGAAACCTAAGGGACAGTGACTAAGGTCACTAAATCTAAGATAGTTCTCAAAAGACAGAGTTTCTCTCTAAAAGCACAAATCCCTTCTTGAAAACAAAATTTTCCTTCGGTTTTATCTCTGTCCCTGTAACTTATAATTGCCTTCCTCGCTGATGACATATACCTACTATATATCCCTGTCATTTGTTAACCAAAATCTGAGCCATCATACTCAAAATTTCTTCCCCTACCTTCAAACTATTTCCCATCTGACTCAATTCATTTTGATCCAGAATAAATTTGACGTTTTCTGTCACCTATAAATGCATAGTCTATTTTATTAAGTGTCAAAAGAAAGATAATGAAAGGACCCACAATTTTAAGACTATATCAAGTTTATTTTAAAAAGAGAAGTGAAGGCTATAGACATTCACAAGAAGAGATCATATCCAATTCACTTAGGAACTGGTCTAAGGAATAAATAAAATGAATAAAATGAGACTTGAACTAGACTTAAATGCAGCCAGCCCAAAATTAGAGACAGAATACTTTAAATATAGCCAGGCTCAAATTAGAGACAGAGTGGTTTCAAATTCGGTGTAATTCTCTAGTTGAAAATCTTTTCTCCTACCCTTCAGAACCTCATGCAATGTGGAAACACAGAACATTTAAGCCTTGTCTGCTTCTCTGTCCCGTAATCTTACCACAACTTCACTTTTCAGGTATACACTGTTGTCACATGCAATTATGTATATTCTCAATTAGAAGGCACACATTGTGATTTGGGGCCATAGAATTTGCAACTCCTGTTGCTCACAATATACAAGATTCTCCTTTTTCTTACAAGATTTCCCTCACCAACTCCTGGCCTGGACAGTTCTTGCTCATCCTCACAAAATTCATCTCAGACTTCACTTCCTCTGGGATGCCTCACCATGACA
The DNA here is from genome assembly GCA_004026905.1 of Hystrix cristata. Lineage (NCBI taxonomy): Eukaryota > Metazoa > Chordata > Mammalia > Rodentia > Hystricidae > Hystrix > Hystrix cristata. Next base: position 14,111 of record PVJO010024365.1, on the reverse strand, counting down.
TTATTCATTCATTCATTCATTCATTTATTAGTTCATTCATTCTAGTCTGTGTATGTGCATGTTCCACAGGCTCACAGAACAGATCTTAAGAACCTTTCTTTTGTCATATTTGGAATGTGGAGGCAGAAAGTTGAATTAAATGTCTCAGTTCAGGCACATTATCACTTGTACAAACAAAATTTTTTTATTACCTTTTAGTTCCTCACCAACTCCACTTCCATCCATATGGAACCATTCTGTTTATTATGGTTTTGTTATTTTATAAAATGTATGTACTTTGAATATATGTATTTTCAAATTTACATAAATGCATTACTTTTAATTTCTCATTTTTTTTACTTCACCCTATGTATTTAAGATATATCTATATTGCTATGAGTCTGTATAATTGAGTACATCTCATTCTTACACACAGTCCCCCATGGGCATCTACTCTGAATGACAGGCATCTGGGTCACCTAGATGAATCTGCCATTACATATATACACAAACTCACAGACACACTTGCACACAACCAAAGGCACATGCATATATGCAAATATACTCACCTCATATACTAAACACACACACACGCATACACACACATCACAGTGGCAATGCTCCTTTGGCATATGGATCATAACCTATGTTTATAATTAGTTTGTTCAAATAGTGTCAGATCATCCTCCAGAATGCTGAAAGGTTCCCACGTCTCTGCCAGCACTTGGCAAAATTTGGCTTTCAAGCAATGTGAGCAATAACTTTACTACAACAACTGCAGGACACTGAAGCTGAACTGTACTTCTCAAGGAATGTCTAGCTGAACTAGCTTGTAAGATGGTAGAGGACATTAAAACTCAAATCTCTATTTGAAATATAAAGATTTTGAGCAAGCAGGGCTGAGAGTGTGTGTGAGAGACAGAGGGTTACCCAAAAATCACTAAACAAGGAATGGGCTAAGGGGGAACAGAGGACGTACAATTCCAATTCCAATTTTGTGCCTATTTTCAGATATCAGAAAGCAACATGTTCATTCCTGAAGTGTTAAAAATGACTACAAAAAATTTGTATGTACTTCACCCTTTTGGTAGGAACAGGAGTCCATACCTCTAAGTCCTACCGCGACTCTAAGGCCCAGTGACAGGGCGTGTAGAGTTACACTTCATAGTATCCTGAATAGGAAGTAGAGGTTAGGGTAGGCAGTCGCTGCATTGTTCTTGCCATCAGTCAGATGAGCTTTGCAGCATGAATCTTTAGCTGCAGCAACTCCATCTGCTCGGCAGGTTCGAACAGCTGCTCTGCTTCTCCAGGCTTCACGACACAGGGGTTAAAAATCATGACACACAGCTTGTCAGCACAGTCTGCTAATTCACGTATGTCAAGTTGCCCAAGGAATGAGTTGCCTGAGGAATTCTTTGTTTGCTTTGTTCTGACCTTTTCAAAGTCTTCATTAATTTATACATTCAAGCATATTCTTTGATCTATTATGTAAGAAATAATTTAATCCATTTGTTATTGATTTATCTCTTGCTCGTTGTAAAAGAATTTTAAGTGGCAAATCGTTCATCACTTTTTATATCAATAATTTATTAAATTTTACGTCTTTTTCTTTTGAGCCAGGCTGTTTTCTTTTTCCTAATGCTTTTTGTTCCATCTTGGAGTAAAAGGTCACATGCATTACTATGTAGCTCACAGTGCTTCATGGTGAAGAGATCCATCACATTCTGGAGATATCCTTTATGTTATGCATACAGATTAGCATATTTTAGAGGTCTTTGATTTTATTCTGTATAGAGCTATATGTAACTCTTCTTACACTCCAGCTCTGAAGAGTAAGGAATTTACAATCTAGTGCATCTTATTTAAAAAGAAACAGGCACACAAATGACTGACAGTGTGGGATCAAAACCTTTGAATTTAATCATTGTCCCATGAATGCCCCTCAATCAATTGGAGCATTTGACAAAGATTCTTCAGTTCCCTTGTCTATAATTTACAGTAATATATACTTATCAATGTTAATATGAATGTTCATTATTATTTATTGAACAAACACTCTTCAGAGATAACTGTGATCGTACTGCTCTTAGTATTTTACATACATAAAATACTTCAGTCCTCGGGACAATCAACCCAGTTAAGCAAGCACTAATATTATTTCCAATTTACAAGTGAAGAAATTGAACCCCAGAAAGGGTAACAAATTTGTTCAAGGCTACACAGATTGTCAATGTCAAAGCAGAGATTTGAACTATAGCAGCTATACAGGCAATGGTATAGATCTGTTTACATCAAAAGCTCCCCAAATATACATGATCTTAAAGTTTTCCTTGAAACTCAATAGGTCTATTTTTTTGTGCCTATAAAAGGAAAAGCTTACTCTGAAAAGTAGGAGAGATACTGCGCCACAAAATTCAGGTTGTACATGGCTCTCTTCACTTTGCCAATTGAGTTCTGCTCTGACAATATCTCAAATGCATCCCATGGACTAAAGTGCTATAGGATCAACTGGATAAACACCCATTTCCCTCACTTCTCTGCCTTTCTTCTTTATTGCAACCATCGCCCAGTTGCTTTCTACCAAAAATAACATAGTATACTGACAAAGCACACGATCATAAATTACAAGTGTTTTTCAAATTTCATCCAAGTGAAAATTGACCCAAATTTAACAATCATGGGACCAAGTCTTGTTCATTCAATTATTTGTTATATGTCTTTCTAGCATCAATGTGTTATATTTTATTTTAAAAAACAATCACAAACCATTTATTCTTTTAAGTCAGTATGTATTTATGAAACACCACATGTAAAGTGCCTTGCTAGGGGTTAGGAATGCCAAGATTAATAAGGTAATACCAAACCTCTGAAGATATATGTACAAAATACAGAGAGATTTAAGCTTGACATAGATTTTACCTATGAGACAAGATAAAACTTTTTTTCTGTTATGAAAATTCAGAGCTTAAAGATATGCTGTAAATAACAAAGTGACAAAAAGAACTTCTAGTCAAGGATGTGGGCATGCACATGGTCACTCTCTTTTAGACCTTTTAGGACTACAAATAAAGATTTACAAGGTCAAGTTGCTTTCTAAAGTCAAGTTAGATATTTTGAAAAACAACTCCACTGAGAGAGGTTGATATATTTTGAACAATTAAGTCAAATGAAAATTTCATGGAAAACCAACCAGTTTTCAGCCTAGAAAGTATGTTGGAAACAGTACATTTTTCAGATATTTCTGACAGATTTATGTTTTGATCTATGCTTATTTAAACTTCACATCATTCCTCAACGTAACAATATCTCTAAAACAGGAATAATGTGATGTCATAGTAAGAGCTGAAAAGGGTTCCAGAACAGAAATAACAAACATGTTATTCAATCTAACCACACACATAGATAAGGAGTCAACCCCAGTAGGAAAATCTTTATTATCACTGTGATCTCAGTGTAAAATTATCACAGAGAGTTCTTACTGGTTCTGCATATGCAACTTAAAAATATTCTTTTTAGATCAGGCTTTCTCTGACCTTGCAGTCCAAACAGGGTCACTACATTCTCACACATAAATCCATTACTCCTCTTTTTTTCCAACACCTAGCACAATTTTTCATCACATGGTAATTTGCTTATTTGGTATCATTCTCCTTCAATTATAGGCTGTAGGGATCAGGGACCCATCTGCCTTGGGAATCACTGAGTACTCATCACTAAGTACCCTGGCACAATCCTTGGTACACTGCCCTTCTTTTGAATCTTGATCACAGTGGTGAACGTGATCTACCTCCTTACACAGAAATATCTCAAATCCATCTGTGATAAAAAGAATGCTCTTCAGCTTCAGGATGTGTACTCTAGACATATCTTTACACATATATTAATTTTCTCCATGTGAATCTTTTAAAATATAATGTAAAACAATATTATTGAAAATCCACAGTAGTGCCCTAGGGGAATTGTGTTATAAAAGTCATCCTTATTGATTTCCAATTTAAATCTTTTTTTCTTATGATAGAGATATTCTGACAGTAAGAAGTAAAGATAAGAGCTGGGCACCTCAGTACGAGTTTGTAATCCCAGCATCAGGGAGACCGAGGTAGGAGGATCACAAGTTTGAGTCCCACCCAGGCAAATTAGAAAGACTGTCTCAAAATAAAAAATAAAAAGGACTGGGAATGTGACTCAGTGGTAGAATGACTCTGGGTTCAACTCCCAGTACTGTTGAGAAGAAAAAGGAAGAGGAAGAAAAGGAAGAAGAGAAAGAGGAGGAAGAGGAGGAGTTACAGACAAGGAAACAATAGCTGGCAAAAATTTGTCCTTGGTTGAAGGACAAAACTTTCTCTCTTAAAATCCCTTAACAAGGGACAAAGAGATGGAGAGAGAGGGGAGGAGTGGAGGGGAAGGGAGCCCCAAAATAATTAAAATATGTTGTATACATGTACCAACTCCCCACAATGAATGTAATCATTATGTATAGCAAACATGTACTAATAAAAATAAACTATCCAATAACAATTTTTATCAAGCAAGGAACACAGAAAATTAACTGCAATGATTAATATACCAAGCAAAAATAAGCTCTTCCAATTTTCACACTATTTAGCCTCAGAACAGACAAATAATCTAGGCAACATCTGAAACCAGAGATTTGTGGCTCTGTCTATGTCTAGCACTGGCTTAACCAAACACTGTGGTGACTACTTGCCCACTAGTCCCACTATTCTGTTCTAAAACTTCAATCTAATGTATTTTGAAGTCTAGAGTCAACTTTTACTCAGTTCCACCAACAAAATCAATGCTATTTTATTCATATTTATCACAATTGATAAGGTTCACGGTTGAACATTTGACCTTCAAATTGATATATCAAAGCAAGAGTGAAGAAACTCTGACTAGAGCTCTTTTCAACCGAAGAAGCAAGTTAACACAGAGGAAGCTGCCTCTGTATATATAAGAAATTGAGTGCAAGCACAAGGACCTGAGTTCGAGCCCCAGCACCACAAAAAAAAAAAAAAAAAAGAAAGAAATTGAGTTTTCTTACCCATGATGCTCAAGGTCTCCCAGGGCTCCTTGCAGTAGACAGAGATACCTGTGGGCAGGGTTTGCAGTTTGCCCCAGGCCATCTTCAGTCCTGTTCATCCAAGCAGGAGGTGAAAGCAGGAGCAGGAGTCCAAGCAGGACTGTGAGAGCAGGGACTGTCAGTCCTCAAGTGCCACAGCTCAGTCATATCAGCCTCCTGACACATGAAACAGGGCCTGAGGTGGTGGCCTATTACAGTTGCATGCCCAGTGTCTGGTTTCCTTGCATTTACAACAGGAACTCTTTCCCTGATTGGCCCTGGGTTTTCCCTTGGACAGCTTGGGTATGGCTAACGCATCGCTGATTGCAAAAGCCATAATTTTGGCCTGCTTTGTTCTTGGTTCCTCCCACTTCTACCCTCTTCTAGATCCTTACTGTGGAACAGAGAAAAGGCTATGTCCTGCAATTGAGTCAAAGGGGTCCAAGGAGCTATACGGCATTTTTGTAATTTTTGTCAGGTATCTGGAGCTGTTTGACTAATGACATGTTGTCCCATTAGTGCCTGTCTATCCTTAGAGGGTGAACCTAAATTTGTATGTCTACAGAAGGTGTCTTCTAATTGGATACGAAAGACAGCTGGATTTTCCTCTTTGCCCTGGGTAACCTTGCTAACCCTTTAATAATTAAGAGGTTTCCTCATGCATCTTTTTATTCCCTTAATAAGGGCAGTCATCATTTTAGATATCACATCTAGTCCAAGTACAGGATTATGGTCTCAATTTGGTTCTGTTGGAACTGTCCCAGATGATTCACTTCTTTTCTTGCAGCATACTGTTTATCTGCATACCTCCTACCCTCTAATAGGAGTCCTTGTTTTTCATCTGAAATACAGCAAATGGTCACAACAAATTGGACATCTCACCATGAGAGGCCAAAAGCAAAGTTCAAACTCAGACACTCAAAAAATAAAATAAAATAAAATAAAAAACAACTCAGACACTCATATGCAAACCAGTAGGATCTTCTAGAAACCAGCCTAACCATTCTTTGTGCTGTTGGATATATGCCACTGAGAAGGAACCTGGACTCAAGCAGCACCCTCCACTCCTCAGACCTCAGGTAGGGGCGAGATGAACTGCGAGTAGAAAGAGCAGGAGACTGCACTCCAAACGTGTGTCTGAGGAGCATGAGGCAGGAACTGGGAAGAACTGGTTCTTGATGGGAGACAGCTGTGGAGCCAGTTTCCCAGTCACTTGGAGAGGATGGGACTGCTGTGTTGGCCTGAGGAATATGAGGAGAAAGCTGAGGAAAGCTCCCAGTGTGGTTTCTTTCATTAGACAGGCGGGAGAGACCACAGCCCCCTGAAAGACAGCTGGGGGTCTAAAGAGGAAATCATCAATGATATCAATCTCCTATTTGGAGACTTTAAGGATTATTTAAAGTCTCTTGAGCCTTTGCAGAGTGTAGTAGTTACTTTTCTAGAGTCAACAGTTTGCAAGAAAGCAGATTTAATACAGGACATTTACAAGTTACAACATTCACACACACAAGCCAAGTGCAGGAAGAGAGCAGAACATCTACCAATGCACTGGAGACCCGAAAGATCCAATCAAGGGCTGGGAGCCCACGACAATATCCCATGTACATTGTATCTGCACTAAAAGACTGAAGAAATCTATACTGGAAGCCGGATACGATACTCACAGCAGAGATGAAGACCAGAGCTCCCCTGAAGCAAACAGCAGCCACCTCTGACAGCAGCAAGGCCCCAAGCTCCTTCTGTGAGGAGAACAGCTGAGTCCCTGAACCAACTTCAACAGAGCTTTTCCTGGGAAATAGCCAGCCCCTACTGTCTGCTCCTGTTTTCTTTTATGTTGTTGGCAATAATCTTCAGGTGGATCCCCTACACCCAAAACTACACCAACTCAGTCCAGCTGAGTGTTCCTGCTCAACTTGGCCACAGTAAGTCCACCCCAGAGAGGAATGGTGTTTGGTAAAAAGTCATAAAAGCTTAAACATAAGGGATTTCAGACTATTGTAATTTAGACTGCTATTTTGTACACCTTACTCACCATTTCAGAGTTCATACCAGGGGTGAATGGTATTGCAATAGAAGACAAGTTGCTTTTTTCTCAGATTCTCAGGGTCAAATTATTTCCAATTCCTAAGGACACAGCCTAATGGTAAGGTGGGTGGGACTGGCAGGGTATTTTCCATGGTGCTTCCTGGGACCCACAGAGAGGAGACAAAAAAGACTAGGTTTGGGGTCCTTCTGCAGTTATCTGTTGAGCTCTGGGATGCTCTCCCTAGAAACTCAAATTTCCCAGCAGACATTTCAAGTGAAGTAAGTGGCCTTAGTGCCTTTTTTCTCAGTTCTTAGAGCTCCCATGTGGCCAACTATGATCCTTAAAGACAAGGGGGGACTCCCTTACTGGCTGCATCCAACCAAATGAGAAACAGTGTCCCTCCCATTTATCCCAATAATAAAAGACTTTGGTGTTTTTTATAAGATGGTAGAGCTAGAAATCTATTCCTTGGCATTTAGGAAAGCCCCCGAAAAGGGTTTTCCAAGAAAAATCCTTGGAAACCTCCAAGTACAAAGGTCAGAGTCTGTTAATCTTTTGACTAAAACACTCCCCTCTTGTGAGAACCAGCTACTTCTGCATAATCCCAGCAGGTTGAGCTCTATTGTCTGTTCCCTTTTTTCCACTCAGACTTTCAGGCACATTTGTTCCTAAATTATCTAATTTTTTGTTAAAGGAAATGGAGAGTGGATTTGACCAGATTTGGAAGGGAAGAAGGAAAGAGGTCCTTATATTCTAAAAGTGGAAACCATAGCTTTTATTTACAAGGGTGAAATTTTCTGGTGTCCATGAGAACAACTGAGAAACCTGGCAGAAAGTTGAATTGGGATGGCAGCTAGGGGTTTTAGGAGATCAGGTTCTAAAGCAAGTGACTCAGTAAGAATAGCCAGAGATAAAAGGGCATCTAGGGGGAAAGCCTAGATGAAGTTTTGATCATGGTGAGCACAAAAAGAGGTAGGTTGGGGGTAGGTGGTTACTTAAGCAGGAGACCAAAGTCACTAAAAATTATGCCCCCAAAAGACAGAAAAGTTGAGAATAAACTATCAGTGAAAATACAAGTGTGGGCACAAAAGAGACATTCAACTTTACGTTGCACACACATCCAAAGTAGATCTGCATGGTTCATGGAAGTTTTGCCCAGTAGAGTTTAAAACGTTCTGTTTCTTGACTGGATTATCCTCTCACAGGAGTCTTCAAGTGGTAGATGCCCTTGTGGTTTTTAATAATCTTAGCTGTGCCCACAACGAGCAACACAAAAATGGCAAAGAGAAGAGAGACAAAGAGAAAAATAAATTTTTTTCCCTAAGGGTCCTGGCTGGGCTCAGCAAGAAATGTTAGCAGATGAAAGGCCTTGCAGGGGTTCTTTCCAGGTTCTAGGTATCCTGAAAAAACAACTGGCCAAGACACACGCACACACACACACACACACACACACACACACACACGCGCGCGCATGCACGCAATGAAAATGCGCATTTATTGAAGGCAGAAAAGAGGTACATTCTACAGGGCAAGAGCAGGCTAGAGAACAGGCTCACGGGCCCTAAAGATAAGGGACAGGGGTATTTTGTATCCCAGATTTCCTGATTCAGCTTCTTTCTCAAGCAAATAAGGTAATGAGACAGTTCTCCTGTCAAAAACTTCCTTGGCCTAGCTCCAGATTTAAACTGCCTTATCTATCGACTCACCTTGCTTCCTGCCAGATGTAAATGAAGGACTGAAAATGGCACTTTCCTGATTGTTCCTGCTAGATTCAAATGAGGGATTGACAGTATCACTTTCTTATTGGCTCCTTGTCCAGTGCCCAGGAGTCATAGAGTCATTTTGGGTCCCGTGTTGCGTGCATGTCCTCTGGGATTTATGACCTTTAACACTTTCCGCCCAGTTACTTGTTCAGTTTGTCTCAGCCCTAATCTCCTACTTAAAGTAGGAGCTAGAAAATAAAGTAGAAAATAAGGATCATCCATAGAAGGGGGGGTTCCAGTAGAGTACAGGAATTAAGAAGCTAACAATAACTAGATCATTGAAGAGGAACAAACTAAGCAAATTGCCAATAATAATCCAATCAGAGTTATGAGAAGACAAACCAGGCATTTGACAGTTTTTCCAAGGACTTACTCTGGGTTTACTGAATACTTACTTTGCAGCTTAAAAGACATGCATGTAATAGCAGCAAAATGTTAGAATTAATTAAAGTTTCAAGGGTTGATGGCTGTTTCTAGTTATGGCAGGGAAAACTCTAGTTAGCTGTACTGTTATGAAGAGAAGGAAGCTGATGAATCTCCTGAAATCTTTGTCAAGAAACTTGAAAGCCATATTAGGACAACTCAGCAAACCACAGTCATTAAAACTTCTATAGAAACATCACCATGAATACTGAGATAACTAAGATTCTGATTTTTAAATAAAATTTTAAAATTATAGTATATAGAAATAAAAAAGCTAAAATAATAATAACACAAAGATAATAAAGAATAATTGTGATTCTAAATGTAAAAAACATGCCATTAATTCTTTCACAAAAGTTTTCCTAAGCAAAAGAAATCCAAAAAAAAAAAAAATATATATATATATATATATAAATATATATATATATATATATTTTAACTTTAGTACCCTTAAGTCAGTACTGCAAATATAAGGCAGCAGCTCTTAGGAAATATTATGATTTTTATTTTTTATAGTGTCATCTAAATTTTAAAACTTCCATTATACTTTTATGTTTAAAGTGGTAACAATAATATTTACCATGGTGTGATTTACATTTATATATAAATAAAATTACATGTTTATATAAAGATCATATATATATATATATTTTGAATCTACAATTTGTTTTTCTTTTCACCACTTGCTTGTAGTTCTGATTTTGTGCCATGAGGAAGTATCTTATAGATCTCTCATTAAAACTGGAAAAATGGATGGCGGTATTTTCAATTTACAGAATTCTAAATTAAAACCAAAAATGTACATTAAAGATCCGTACATAGCTGGCTGTGGTTGTATATGGCTGTGGGACCACAGTTTCAAGGCCAGCTCCAGCAACTTAGTGAGAGCATGTCTCAAAATAAAATATAAAGCTGTCTGTGCAGCTCAGTTGTGGAGTACTTGCCTAGCATGTGCAAAGCCCTGAGTTCAATCTCCAATACAAAAAAAAAAAAAAAAACAAAAAAAACCCAACTGTATATAATTCTGAAAACAGAGTAGGGGATAAGTCAAGTAATGTACTTTTAGAAATTGTACCTTAAAAATTCTTGAATTGTAGTTTCGAAAAGTAGACATATAGTAAATATTTCCTGAAACAAATAATTTTTAAGAACTGTAGATAAATTTGAAAAACCGTAGCACAACATGAAACTTACCTCATAATTTTTAACCTAACCATAGTCTAATTTTTTATGTTGTGATTTCTAGCTCAAGAAAAATTTTTTTCCTCACATAGTATATGAACTAAACTTTATGGACAATGAGCACAACTCTATGTACTTTAGTTCCTATTGCTTACATCACAGACAAATCAAGAAAACTACCAAATATGAATTATTTTATATCTGATTTTTTAAAATGAATTCAAAATTAATGCTGTTTCCATGAAAAAAACTCAAATGGACTAACCACTGAATTTTGTCAAACAGGAGAAAGGATGACATCTTACACACATTCTTTCAAAAAATAAAGAAGGGAACATCTCTAAAATTACTTTATACGATTAGGTCCAAACTAGATCATGATCAAAACCAGACAAAGACATTACAAAACTAAAAAATTACAAACTTCCTTCAGGAAAATAAATGTAAAATTCCTTAACTAAGCATTAGCCTATAAAGAGCAAAATTTTTAAAAATCATCTCACACAACAAACTAAGGTTTATTGTAAGCATGCAAGGTTGATTCAACTTTAAAATCAACCAATATAACGTACCATGTTATTGGAATTAAGATTAAAACTATCCGGCTTTTTAAATAGAAGTATATAAAATACTCAGAAAAAAAAAGAACACTTATGACAAAAAGCATCAGTAAAATTCGACCAGCCACAACCTAATGAAGACCATCTATGAAAAAATTCTCTATGCAAAAAACTACATCTTTACAAACATTTTACTTGGTGGTGAAAGACTGTGTGGCTCTTTTCTAAAACTGAGAATAAGGCTTGGGATTCTGCTCTCATCCCTGCAATTCAGCACTGTACTGAGGTTCTCAGTATTATAAAAGGGCGAAAGGGAAAAAAGGCTCAGTGATCAAGTTAAACTCTCTCAACTGATAGTGACCTGACAAATGTCTGCACAGAAAATTCTAAGTCATATTTTTAAATCTTAGAATTAAGAAGTAATGTTTTGCAAAATTGTATAATACAAGACCAATAAAAATGAAATATGTTTATATATCCCAGCAATAATTACAAGTATTTTTAAAATATTTAAAATAGCATAAAAGTAAAATAGGTATAATTAAAAGAGTGCTATGCAAGAATTATAAAATAAATGGTAAGGTTTTTATTTTTTGAAAGCAAGTAGATCAAAATAAATATTCTACTATACTATGTCCATGGATTGAATAATATAAATATATTATTATATAAATATAATACAATATTTGATAATGTTACATTTCATTAATAATATATAAATATAATATATTTGATAATGTTATATTTCATTATTTTAAAAGTATTCATATAGTAATACATATTTAATATCAATATTTTATAGCTGTCAATGCTGCCCAAACTATTCCATAGATTCAACAAAACTTAATCAAATTATTGCAGGTGATCATCTTTTAGAAATTTAAAAGCAGATTCTGATATTTATATGGTTACATAAATAAGCTAGAAAGCCAAAATTAGAGTTTTAAAAGTTGAAGAGGAGAGGAGATGAGAAGAAAGGAAAAGGGCAAACCATAAACCAAAGGAAATATTTGGAAAACATAATCTGACAAAAGACATGTATCCACAATGTACATATAGTCATATAAATTATTATAAAGGTTATTATTATATTATATAGAGTATTATAAATTATTGTAAATAATACAAAAAAACTGTGGAAAAGATTTGATTAGACAGTTCACTGAAAATATATATGTAAGTGCCCAATATGCATATACGAAAGACATTCAACATTGTTAGTTATCAGAGCAAGGCAAATTAAAATCATAACTAAAATCATGAGAAATCACTTCACATTAGAAAGAGAAGGTAAAATTTGAAGAGTTAATTAGGATGTGGAGAAACTAGATATCTAAAAATTGCTGGCGGACTGTAAAACTTAGTCACCTTGCAAAATACATTCCTACACGAAGGTTGACTGATCAAAAAATATGGCATGTGTTTAAAAGCTGTATTACAATAAAAGACACATTGCCATTCATTCCCCTCAAAATACTCCCTCTGGTTTTGAACACATCTTGCAACTTTCTGAAACAATTCTGAAAGTCCTCTTTCCTGAGTGTCATTATGAGGGATAACCAAAATTAGAATGATTGCTGTAGCCAAGTGCTATCCAGCGGAAAGGCAGGCTCATAAAAACATGACAGTGTGTCCTCATGCACCACCTTTGCTAGATCTGGGACTGTGAAACTTCTGGCTCTTTCTCAAAGTCAAAATCATCATGATAAGTAAGCGTTTTGCATTGATTTGGGACATTAAGGCATCCAGGACAGAGCAGCTAAAGACACTCATGAAACAGGATTTTCAGACTGCTTCAGAAAGTGCCAGAAAGGACGAGGTAAGTGTGTTCGATGTGAGGTGGGTATTAGGTCAGGAACTAATGGCAATGTATCTTTTACTGTAATAATATTTTAAATTTAAACATTCACTATATTTTGTGATCACATCTCATATATGCAAATATATTCTTACCCTATGACCCAGCAGTTATGCTTCCAGCTCTTTATTCAAGAGAAATAAAAACATATCCACACAAGAACTTGTAAGCAAATATTCACAGGAGTTCTAACGAATATCAGCCAAAAATTGAGAATAAATTATGCTTTAAGTAGTGAAAGGAGAAACAAATGTAAGAGAACACCATTCAGCACTAAAAAGGAATAAACCACGATGCATTCCGTTAGATTACTGAAACTTAAAAACGTCAAGCTGAATTTTATAAAACGCCAGACACAGAAGAGTACATACTGTACTATTCCGTCTATAGGAAGTTCTAAAATAAGCAAACTAATCTATAGTGATAAAAAAAACTCATATGGTTTGCCTGGGGCAGAAGCATCACTGCCGACAAAGTAGCAGGACAGAACTTTCAGCATTATGAAAATGTTCTGTATTTTAATGGAAGACATAGTTACGTGTGTGTACACAAGTGTCAATGTGGTACAATTCAGATTTATGCCATCCATTATATGCAATTTAAGCTTCAGTATAGTTGATTTTTCACAGTAAAAAATATATAATCGCAATTTAAGAAAATTTTAATGTCTTCTGTAAAGTTGAAGAACATGTACTCTGCGTGAATGGTATAAAATAGAAAATAAAATGTATAGATACTAGTGAAAAGGGAGGATATTATCTCAGAATATAAACCATGCTTCCGATACTATAGCTGTCTTCATGGAAATATTTCATGGCAATACTACTTAAAATAAATGGCACTGAGCCTTGGAAAGGGACTGTGCAATTAAGAAATTCTGAACCTTAGGGATTTCTGAACTTCATCAACTTTATGTTAAATCCACCTGGTATTCATACTTCTTGTGGAGGCAAATATAAGTTCCAAAAAATTATATCCTGTGAAATCCAATTTACCAGAATCACTTAACGCAGGTTTTTTAAATGGGTTTATGGCTCTATTTACTATGTGATGAGAATTATTTTTTTTTATTTTAAACCAAGAGCATGTATTGGTACATTCTACATACATTGATCACATTCATTACATTTATTCTGTACCTATACATGGTGCATCTTGGTTCTCCCCCTCTCCTCCGCCCCTCCCCTCTCCTCCCTCCCCCCCTATTTATATCAGGTTCATTCATCATTTTCCATATTTTCCCTTTCCCCTCTCTTTC
>PVJO010024364.1:0-24451 GCA_004026905.1 Hystrix cristata | reverse complement strand
TATAAAATCTAAAGCCAATTACTTAATATTTCTTATTATCTAAACAACAGCATGACATTAAAAGAAAATTGCACCTGCATTTGAACTGCCAATCTTTCATGAAGTTCTTTAAAAATGAAACACAACCCAAACAGATACAAACGAAAATGCAGATGGCCAAAATGATGAAAACAAGGAGGACTATACAATCCCAGATGAGTATAGAATTGGACCATACCAGCCCAATGTTCCTGTTGGTGTAGACTATGTGATACCTAAAACAGGGTTTTACTGTAAGCTGTGTTCACTCTTTTATACAAATGAAGAAGTTGCAAAGAATACTCATTGTAGCAGCCTTCCTCATTATCAGAAATTAAAGAAATTTCTGAATAAATTGGCAGAAGAACGCAGGCAGAAGAAGGAAGCTTAAGATGTGCAAGAAGTTTGATTTCAAAGAAAACAATGGTTCTTTGTTTTTAATGTTAACCTTTTTTAAATACAATACTGATAGTTAGAAGAAAACTATTGTACTCTTTTGTTTTAGTGGAAAAATAATAGATGTCTGTTCATGTGTTAAGTGTTAATAGCAAAAAAATACACATACGGTTAACTCAGTATTAATTTTCAAAACACCTTTGTTAGTAAACAAACTCTTCAGTCTAAATAAATCACAGTGCCTCTTTCTGTCATTGACTAGTGTTTGTATGATTAGTTTATCCGGTGAAATTTCACTTGTATTGACCAGATCTAGAGATGTGATAGCAAACAGTAACAGCTAACTGTATTATTAGGGAAATCGAAAGTGTCTGTTGAATTACAGGGACTCTATTATGTTTCTCTGTAACTTCCCCAAGATAATTCTTTTGAGGGTGATTAAGTGTAACCATGAATCCATATATATGAGAATGCCAACAGATGGGTAAACAGCCCAAGTAATTATCAGCTGTACATTCACATTTTTCTGTCACACTGTTTCAGGGACCTTCTGGTCCAGAGTAATCTGTTCGGTCATCATCTAGGAGGATGACATTCCTCATAAAATTGGCTTGATTAGTTCATCTGTCCTGCAGTCTTATCAGAGGACATCTCAGTCATTTCCACTCCCAGAGGCAGTTGGGAGCGTCCTTGTTTTTTGTTGGCATCTAGTGGGCAGAAGAACAAGGGTTTGGTGCTATATATTCTGCTGTTGTGAAAAGCAGGTGCTGTCTTAGTCTCTCTTGTTGCAATAGAATGTCACAGAATGGGTAATTTATAAACAGTACTTATTTTTCATAGTTCTAGAGGTGGGGAAGTCCAAGATTGAGGGTCTGCGTATGGTGAAGTACTTTTTACTGCATTGTAACATGGCAGAGGGTGTCCCATGGCAAGGGAGGTAGTTTGTGTGTTCAGGTCTTTCTTCTTCTAAAGCCACCGATGCCATCAACGCCCCCATGACCTCCTCTGATGCTAATTGCTTCCAGCAGTTCCCCCAACATCTGAATTTGGATTAACCTTGAATGTGGAGGACACATTCAAACCATAGCAGATGCTGTACTGTATAAAGAAGCCCCTAAGAGAAACTTAAGAGGTTGTGCTTTGTGGATAGATTGCCTCTCTCTAAGTCCTGCTGAAATGTGCTCATTTTGACTGCAGTCTTCTAAATCACAAAACTAAAAGAAAACCAGCTAAGTAACCCAACAATAAGAAACTCTTGCAAAGCTTCAGTCAGACAGCATGTGTGGATCTTATCCATCTGAGTAACATATAATCTCCTTTCCTGGAAATCTGTTCTCTTTTCAACTTGCCTTTGCAGGTGGGAGGCTGAGAGTTGAAAGTCCACGTAAAGATCGTGTTGTAGTTGTTCTCTGTGTATCTTTGAAGTGGCTTTATATAGTGGGTCTTAAGCTCCTGATGAGAAGAGGGTTTTGTGTCCTCGCTCTGATGTTTGCTTGTTTTCCGAGTGCTTCCTGAATCTGGAGAAATGAGATTCATGGGAGGAGGTGGGCTCAGCGCTTCTGAGTTTGTTTCCAGTGGAGTGAAGTTAACTTTTAGTTTCAGATTGGAGCTGTGCCCTGGATTCATTTGGGAGCAGATTGCCTGATGATACAGCAGAAACAAATCTTGAAAGGCCTGCATGCATTAGAATAGAAGAGGACTAGATGGAGCTGCCTCTTGTTTCTGATCTGCAGGAAGTTGCCTTAATGGGATGAGCTGGCCTCCAGGGATCAGTCCTTTGGGACCCTGGATTTATGATGAAGCACAGAAACATCATCCTGCTTATTTTTCCTGTAAATACACTCGGCATTACAAAAATTCATTAAAAGATAACCATGATCTGTCCTTTTGGGAAGCCTTTAATGGAAGGTAGGGGATAGCTGATGATTTCTCTGGCTAGGCATTTACTTATAAGGCGTTTCTTTCCAGAAAAATGCTTAAGTAGATTACACGTTTTATGCTCTCAATATTGATTGTTTTAGTTTTCCTGAGCACTTGTGATTTTAATTACTATTCTAAAAAAATTGATTTCTTCTTGTTCAACTAGCAATGATCATTAAAAACAAAAATTGAAAGATTTAGGACTTTTTCGATCCTGGTTGCTTCATTTTCTTGGAAGGGCTGATTTTTCTATGCCCCTAAGAGCATGAGCTCTGGAGCCAGACTGCCTGTGATCAAATCCCAGGTCTGAGACAGGAGTAACCTCTGCATGCCCTCAGTTTGTTTCTTTGTAAAATGGGGATAATGATAGTAATTGTAGCATAGGGGTGAGGTGATGGTTATATGAGTTAGCATATGCAAGCATCTCCTAAGTATTATTTTATTTAAGTTTGCATCCATTTAATGGATTCTGGCTAAATTCATGTATTCAGTACATATTTACCAAGTGCCAACAAAATGCCAGCAGTGTGTGAGGCCCTGGAATATAACCGAGGTAGATGAGGGAGAATAGCAAGTCAGTGGGCAACCACAAGAGAAAGCAGTGAATGGTGAGAGGGAGAAAGGATACCAAAGGAGGCTTCCTGATTTAGTGGGTGCGTTGAAGAATAGGTCTGAGTTCATGAGGTAAGGATGGCATGCAGGAGTAGCATCAGTCTGTCTGGAAGCCCTCAGTGCAAGAGTGTGTGGGACCCCGTGGGCCGGTCTGGGTGCCGGAGATGGAGGAAACACAGTGCCGACGAGGCTGGGGAGCTTCAGGACTCTTGTTCGTCTCAGTTGAGTCCTGAGAGTATAGTGCATATGCGTTGTGTGCTGGGTCCTAGGCACCTGCGGTTGACAAACCCCAGCTCCTGCTTTCATGCAGCCCTCTCTCTAGGTGGCTCCCAAACCACGCAGTGCCTTTGTGTATCACAGAAAGTCATCCCCCAGGGGGGCATGCTGCAGGTTCAGCCCTTCAGCTGGAGCTCTTGTGCATGAACCACCTACCAGCTGCTCATAGCAGTCCCAGGTGCCCAGGTGGGTAAGGGGCCGCCTGTGGCTGATCTGACCTTGCCAGCCCCTCCCCCAGAGCAGTGTTCACACCCCTGCTTTATTTCAGAGGAGCAGGAGCGGAGTGGGGACACGGATGGAACTCTCCGTGTGACAAGAGCGTGGGGTATTGAATGTCCTTTCTGTGCTGTAACTATAAATTCATGTTAGACAGGAACATGTAGGAATTTGACTGATGGAGGAAGGATCTGGACAGGGAAAGTATTACTAGAAAATATTTCACCTAAAAAGGACTTTGTGACATGGTTTGCTTGTGACGGTCCTTGTGTGATAGTGGATGATGTTTTGTGTTGCTTTTGTTTTGGCATGTCCTGGCTGGGTTTATGAGCACTATTCAGGGAGTGCCAAAGGCAGGGGTGCCAGGGAGGAGAAGCTGTGTCCAGCTGCCTGTGGGGGCTGTTATTCTAAGGATGTGGCCTGGAGCTGTGAAGCCATACAGTGTGCTACTGAGGACACCCAGTGGGATCAGAAGGGCCAGGCTTTTCAACACCTGACTTCTCCCACCTTCTGTGCCTGTAACTTTGAACAGCACCTTAACATCTTCTCCAAGCCTCAGTTTTTCCACCTGTGAAATGGGAATGATAATAGTAATCCCTTCCTTGTAAAATGCCCCATGAACCATGTCAGTGGCTGTTCCATGGTAAGGGTTTCCTAGCTCTTCTTACAGTTTTTCTGGGTTGTTCTTATTTGGGGACCTGGTTTCTAATTAAGTCTTTTTTGTATCAGTCTTGTCTTCTCTCTCTGCCTTAAGCCCTAGAGAGGTTGTTAGAAGTTGTGAGCTCTTTTGGTGTAGGAATCCTGTATTGTTAATCTCCGAATGCCCTGCAGTGCCTGCCTGGGACCCTGGGTGGTACATACACTGTTTGTTGGGCAGAATTGACTAGGTCCCCTGAGGCCTGTTCTGGCCTGCATGGTGAGCTTAGCCTGGATGAGACACGGAAGGCACTCTCCTCTGGACTGGGATCTGTCCATGGGATTCATGGAATTGTAATTTCCTCATGTCTCAAGGGCTTTCTGAGGAAGGCACAGGGCCTTTGACACCGTGCACAATTGTCCCAGCCCCTGTGGAGACAAGAGGAGTTGGCTACAGGGAGGGATGGCAAAGCCTGTATCGTGGGGGCCGTAGGATAGTCACTGTGTGTAAGACACGCAGGAAGGGTGTTCCCAGGGCACAGAGGCCTTCAGGCTGGGCGGCAGCAGACCTCCTTCTTCCTGTCCTTGGCCTCAGAGTCTTTGTGGGCAGAAATCGGGACACTGAGGTCCCACTGCCTAGGGTAGGTTGGGGGTTAAATGAGCAACGTGGAAAGTGTTTAACAGCGTTTCTGATCTTATTAAGTACAGAATTAAGTTTAACTATGGTTAGTTCCATGATGATGTTGTTGGTGGGTAGTAGTAATAATGATGGTGTTGTTGTTGTTTGTAGTAATATTTTTATTGGTGATGAGGGCAGAGGTGGAGTGGTGGTGTGATGTTTGGTGATAGTGGTGGTGGTTGTGGTGGTGTTTAAGTTTTGGTAGTGACGTGGTGGTGGTAGTGATAGGATGTTGTGAGTGACGTGATAGTGATGGTGATGATAATGTTTGTTGTTGATGGTGTGGACATGGTGAGGGTGATACGCTGTTGAGGGAGCCTTTCCCTTTCATGATGAATACATCTAGGGCATAGACCTTGTGGGGATTAGTGTGGGTGGGGTGGTCGTCATTTGTGTTTAGGAATTTTCCTGGGATGCTGTTTTGGCAGAGGAAAGCCTTCTCTGTTTATTTTGGGGTTAGAGGGTGTTGTGGCTCCTCAGTGGGCAGCTGTGATACTGTATTGCTCAGACATACAGAGGTGGGTGAGGTGGGAATTGCAGGGAAATGAGTGATTTCTGATGTCAAATCTGATGGAATGTTAAAAGTTAAAAATGAAACAAAGTCAGGCATGGTGGCACACATTTGTAATCCTAGTTCTCGGGAGGCTGAGGCAGGAGGATCGCTGCAGGTTTGAGGCCAGCCTGGGCTACATAGTGAGTTCAAGGCCAGCCTGAACTACATAGCGAAACCCTGTCTCAAAAAACAGCACAAACAAACAAACATGAAACAAACAGAAAAAAATGGAGAGATGTTCAATTTTTTTTCCTCTGTACATTAAAAAAACTCCCACATGTTCTTGTCTGCTTGGTGTCATGGTAGACTCACCGTTGTGTGCATTTTCAGGGGTGCAATCTCTTCTGCCCTCCCTTCATCCTCTCTTGCTTTTGTCTTGTTCAGCAGCAACTCCATAAGCAAGCAAATAGGGTTTTATAGCCTCTTGCTAAGTATTTCTACCATGGTGCAAAAGCAGTTTTATTATGTGGTGCTCTATTTTTATAGTCAATTGAGATGACTATTAAATATAACATTGCTCGTCAGGCTCACAGCAGCTCTGCCAGGAAGAGGCCTCGCAAACTGGGCCTCTGTGCCCTGGAAGGAGAAGCCTTCGGGGAGCGGAGCTGTGTCCTGGGCCTATACGTGCAGTACATAGGCCTGTCAGAAGGGTCCTGCGCTAGTTCAGTGCCCTCAGATTGCAGCTTGAACTTCTTTTCTTCTTTTTTTATTGTGGTAAAATATGTATAATGTGACATTTCCTGTTTCAGGCATCCCTGCTCTTGCAGTTGTATCAGTCATTGGTTTGAAGCACACTGACATTGTTGGGTCAGCACCACTATCCATCTTCAGTCTTTCCTTCTTCCCAAACAGAAACCCTGCACCCATTAAACAATGGCTCCTTTCTCCTTCCTACCTGCTGTACCAGGCAACTACCATACCACTTTCTGTCTATGAATTTGATTACTCTAGGGACCTCATGTAAATGGAGTTTGTGTCAGACTTATTCCAATTAGTATAATGTCCTAAAGCTTCATTCATGTTGTATCATAGTTTTCTTTTTAAAGACTGAGTAGTATTCCATTTCACAGATATACCACATGTGATCTCTTCATCTCTGACCAGACATTTGAGTTATTTCTACCATTCACCTATTGTGAATAAGGCTCTTGCGAACACTGATACACAAATATTTGTTCAAGTCTTTGCTTTGACTTCTCTCTGGCATTTGTCCTAGAAATGGAATTGTTGAGTCATTTGGTAATTCTATGCTTAATTTTTTGAGGAAGTGTCTAAGTGTTTTCTGCAGTGGTGGCACTATTTTACGTTTCTGCCAGCGATGCACATGGGTTCCAGTTGCTTCAAATTGTTACCATCACTTGTTATTAGTAATAATACAGCCATCCTATCTTTATATTTTTCAGTGAGGGACTTTGTACTTTTATTTTGCATCTGGCCCTGAAAATTATGTGGCCTGTCATGTTGGGCACAGATGCGGATGTGGTCTGGCTGTGTGTTCTGTGGAGCCCTATTCATGTCCAAGAGCAGAAAGTTTTTAGCTGGGTGTGGTGGCAGAGGTCTCTAATCCTAGCTACTTGGGAGACTGAGGCAGGAGAATTGGAAGTTTGGGGCTAGCCTGGGTATCCTAGCAGGATTCTGTCTCAGAATTTAAAAAAAAAGTCTGAGGATGTAGCCCATGGGTTCTATCCCTAAGGAGGGAGAGAAGGGGGACGGGAGAGAGAGAGAGAGAAAGAATTGGTTGAGAGGTCTGAGCCTGGAGGGTAGGAGTGTTTCTCCAGGGAGAAAGCAGGAAGTTTAGGCCTGGAGTGGCTCACCAGGCCAATGGGGAAGACAGGCTCTGGCCTTGTGCTGTCTGGGCCTGTAGGCAGTTCCTGGGCCTGGGGCCCGGCTTTTTAAACAGTGAATTGCAGGCAGAGCATGACTCTCGCTCGCTGCCTGCCCTGCTGATTTATAAAACACCACTCCGTGAATCTGT
This sequence comes from Hystrix cristata, assembly GCA_004026905.1. NCBI lineage: Eukaryota > Metazoa > Chordata > Mammalia > Rodentia > Hystricidae > Hystrix > Hystrix cristata. Next base: position 17,170 of record PVJO010024364.1, on the reverse strand, counting down.
ATTCATGCCTGGGTGTCCCCACTGCATAAGGTTTGTGAGTGGATCTTTGGCCCCCTCTCTGCAGGCAGCCCACCCACACACACCTTTTGCAATTACCACGTGGTGTCTTCTCTGTGTTTTTGGGCCCTGTCCAGGGAAGGCAAATTTATCAAGCGATTAACTAAGGAAAGATTTGTCTTGTGTCCTCCAGGAATGTATGCTGCACACTAGCTGGCTCCAACAGCAGTGCCAGAGGGCAGGCGTGGGATCTGCCTTATCCTCGCGCTTGATAAAGCAGACAAGAAAGGCACGTGTCCAGGTCTGGCCAAGTCAGGACCTCGGCTTTCTCCCTCTGGGCTCTGCTGGGATAGGCTCTCTTGGCTTTATCCTGGCTCCTGCTGTAAATGTGGGCATTCCCTCTTCTCCCCAGCAGTGTGTCTGGGCCAGACCCAACTATCTCTGCCCAAGGTTGGTTCTTGCTCTGCAATAAGAGGGCAGGGTCTGGGCCGCTAGGCCACGGCCACAGGACTCTCCCCGGCAAGTGTGCAGACACGGCCAGCTAACAGCCCTTGCCCTCTGCAGTGTGACCCTCTGTCACGGTCTTTGGAGGCCTGTGATTACCCTGAAGGAGTTGATGGGGGAAGGGCGTTTGCTGGTCCTGGCCTGCAGGCACCAAATGCGACCCTGGGCCTTCTCAGGTGGAGGCCAGGCAGCCCGCGAGCATCTCCCCTCTGCTCATTCAGAAGTGACTGTGCCCTGTGGTGCTCCAACGAAGTGAGTGGCAGGAGAGACAGGCACTGGGGTGGCGGTGGGGATGGGGTGCAGGGAGGCTGGGAACAGGAGCAAGACCTGCCAGGATGTCCTGTGGGAAGCTGGCAAGATGTCATTAGTGTCACTGTCCCACTGCAGTGCTGCAAAAACAGCAAGGTCCTCACCTTGTACTTCAACCCTACTTAAATTTAAACTGCTGTTTAGTGTGCGCAGTGTTGGAGTTGCCCCTGGCTGGGTAAACACTCATACACATTATCTAAACACTCACACACACCCACCTAGAGTAGAGCTGCTGCCTTCTCTCTCATGATCCCATTTCACAGAGGGAGAAACAGAGCCTCATAGAGCTCCAGCTGCCTGTCCAGATGTGAAGATCAGAGGCTTGGGGTTGAGCTTGGGTTTTACTCCCATGCTGAGTGTGGGGCTCTGAGGGAGTAAGCGGGACTGTGTGGTGAGGGCCCTGAGGGAGGAGTGAGAAATGTGAAGGGGCCCCCTTGCTTCTCGGGTACAGAGTACAGGTGTGCCTCTCTGGCTCCTGAACTCACGGCTGAGGAAGCACAGATGAGTTGTGGCAGGCTTGGTCCGCTCAGAGCCAGGAGGAGCAGTGCTTTGTAATCTGACAGGCCGCCGCGTGTGAGGGAATGAGAGCTGGAAACCGCTTTCCGTGCAGAGGGGCTCCCTCCAGCAGCCTGGGCCTTCCTTCCTGAATGTCCCACGTGTGCCTCGCCTCATTGTTTTTCTCAAAGAGGACTTGATTGTTTTTTAATCTTCAATTTTATTTTTTATCAAAGCTAAGTAATGCAACACTACAGAGGAGGCATTTCAGCTAACTATAAAAAGACCAAATGTTCCCTTGGCAATAGGGAACCCTTCCCACTGGCTGCCTTTTGCTGCCTCCTCCCCCGGAGTTGCAGCAGGCGGCCGGGCACCTCCAGCCTTGGTGGGGCCTGCTGCCCCTGGTGCCTTGCAGCACACAGGTTTTCAATAAGTGGGGACACCTATGATCAAGGCTGGTATTACCACTGGTTGAAAACACATTCACAAACAAGTTTGTGGTGGAAGGTTTGTTGTAGCTTTATTTGTAAACAGCTACAAACTGGAAATGAATAACCAAGATGTCCATCCACAGGAGAATGGATAAATGTGTTGAAATGGTGGAATAGTATTCAGCAGTTAAAAAGAACAAATATGCACGAATCTCATAGTGTTAATCAAAAGAAGCCAGACATAAAGAAGTACATATAAGGAACCCTTCTCCACTGTTGGTGGGAGTGTAGACTGGTATAACCACTATGGAAATCAATGTGGAGATTCCTCAGGGAACTAGGACTAGAGGTTCCGTTTGACCCAGCTATTTCTCTTCTTGATATTTTCCCAAAAGAATTAAAAGCATCATACCACATTGATACATGCACACCCATGTTTTTAGTGGCACAGTTTGTAATAGCTAAATCTTGGAAATAGCCCAAATGCCCATCAATTGAGGAATGGATAAAGAAAATGTCGTGTTTTTTTTTGTATAGTGGAGTACTTCTCTGCCATAAAGAATGATAAGTTTGAGATATTTCAAGGTAAATGGATGCATCTTGAGACCATACTATTAAGTGAAATAAATCAGACATGCATGTTTAAATACTGCATTGTTTCTCTGGTGTGAAAAACTGAAAGTGTAAACAAAGACTAAAATGTATTATATTGTGAAAGGGAAGAAAGTGTTCAGATGGAAAGGGGAACAAGGGAGAGGGAGAGGGAAAGGAACAGAGGGATAAGAAAATACGGAATAGAAGGAAAAAATGCAAACAAAGCTTTTGTAAATAAGGAGAGGAGGAAGGGGTGAAGGGAGGGGAGGGGAATGGGAAAAAAAGAAGCAACAAGATATATCATGTACAGGTACAAATCCCCTATGATGAATGTTACACTATGTATATCTAAAATGTACCATTAAAATAAAATTTTAAAAAAAAAGAACATATAATTCCACTTCTACAAATTCTAAGAATTGACAAAACTCATCTGTGGTAATAGAAATTAGCAAAGGTGCTTGGGAAGGAAATTTCCTAGAAGGGGCCATGCCGATGCTTTCTGGAACACTTTTTATCTTGGTGCACACGGCATATGGAATTATCCAGAACTTACGGAACTGATCACCTAAGATTGTCCATTTGATTTTATCCATTGAAATATGTGTGTATGTGTATAGCTGTGCAGATGGATGTGAATATATTTATGTATGTATAATTATGTTTGTTACGTGCCTCAGAGAATGAGTTAGAGCTATTAGATGCCCTGTCTTCATGTTCTACCCACAGATATGACTTCTTTTTATTGAGTGATTGTTAGCTCCTGGGCTTTTTTGGGGCTTCAGAAGCCAGCCACATGGAGGCAGGTTTGAGATGGATGTGCCAGCACATGGAGACTGCAGGGGTGGCTCTGCGTTTTTGCATTTGGGCATAATGTGTTTGCCCAGGTCTGAGCAGAAGCTGATCATGGATGACGACGTGGCAGGGGAGTGGGGAGCATGGAGCTGAAGGGGGTGGTTCAGGACTCTGTTGATAAACCAAGGAGGTTTTCTCTAGATGGCTGAGTCTTTGGTGCACGGAGCATTAATACACTGCGGTGTGGGACAGAAGGCTCTAGTGACATCTTCCCGTTTTCAGTTGTTTGGGGATCCTTGTTCTCAGGGTGGCACCACTCAGCTATTGCTGTTTCTGTCACTCAGTCTCTTTTCAGGGACATTCACTGGTAAGTGTTCCTCACTGGCTGGCCTGAGCCTGCCAGGCATTGTTTTCACTGGGCAGTACCTCCATCAGAATTAGCTGTGGCCTGCTCCGCCTTTGTAGTCCCGAAGGTGTGTAGTCTCTTCAGGAGGCCTTTGTAGACCATGGATGGTGTGTAGTTTCCTCAGGAGGCTCTGCAGGTAGGTGCCCTGGGTGATCCCAGGTACTGCTTGGCCAAGTGATGTAACGTGTGCTGTATTTCTTGGTATGAGGGTTGACATCCAGGACATCCCATCTGTTTAGATCTTTGGAAGTTATCTTTGCTGTCAGAGACCCAGGTTTGGTAGTTTCTAAACAAAACCATGGTGCTTTCCAGTGGATTTAGGATTCAGGTCATAGTTTTGCCATTTTGAGTTCCTGAACTTACTTATTAATAAACATCTGTGTCACCTTTTTTTTTTTTTTTTTTTTTTTTTTTTTTTTTTTTTTTTTTTTTTTTTTTTTTTTTTTTTTTTTTTTTTTTTTTTTTTTTTTTTTTTTGTGCTGGGGATCGAACTCAGGACCTTGTACTCGTAGAGCAAGTACTCTAACCACTGAGTTAAATCCCCAGCCCTAACATTTGTGTCACTTTGGGTGCCAAAGTGAGGCATGGATGTGGCAATGAAGAAGGTACAGGGCAGCTGTGAAGGGAGTTGGTGCAGGGAGGGGTCAGCAGCCTTATAGAATTCCACAGGGGCTGTTTGTGCACTGCAGAGCTGGGGTACGGCCCTTCTGTGTGCTGCACTTGCCACTCACTGTGCACCTGGTCCTTGACAGGGTCCTCCTGTCCTGATACTGTGCACCTGGTCCGTGATAGGGTCCTCCTGTCCCTATACTGCGTACCTGGTCCGTGATAGGGTACACCTGTCCCTGATATTGTACACCTGTCCTGTGATAGGCGCATCCAACAGTGAGTAGCAGCCAGTAGCAGATGTCCGGGACATTTTGGTGGGTGTGTAGGGTGCTGTTGAGGATATATGAGGGTGTCTTACCATAAAAAGGGATGAGTTCTCTTCTGAGGTGATGGGTGGTCTGGAGAGCCAGGGCAGGCAGAAGTGAGCTCTGGGCAAAGGTGTAAGGAGGGAGGTCATGTGGGTGCCTTCGTAGTTCAGTGTGACCTACTGTTTACATAGTGACAGAGGCTTCCCCTGGGTCGATTGCTGGCTTTGTGAATTTCACACACGCACACAGACACAGATACACACAGACACACTTTTTTTTTTTTTTTTTTTTGAGATAGGGTCTCGCTGTGTACCGCAGGCTGGCTTCGAACTCATATGTAGCACAGGCTGGCCTCAAATTCATGGCAGTCCTTCAGCCTCTGCCTCCCAAGTGCTGGGATTACAGGCGTGTGCCCCCATGCCTAACTAAACACACATTTTTTTTGTACTATATGCATAACATTTGACATTAGGAAAAGCAGCTTGTCCTTCTCGAATGTTTCTTTGTCCTTCTCTCTCTTTATTGGTTACCATTAATATTGGGCTTGACGACACCTGTAAAGAAGAGGTGGCGAGAGCGTAGCTTTATGTGTCACAGAGCGTGTCATCCGTGAGTGTCTCAGAAGCCCAGGAGCAGGAGCTGGGAAGTGATAAAGTAACTCTTTCACCTGGCATCACAAACAAATGATTCTAAGCATAGTATTTTGGTTCCTCACTCATTTCTTTTCCCTGTGTGTTCCCTATGTGGGGACTCAGCTTGATGCTACCCTTGAGGTCGCTGGACCTGTGCATGTGTTGTTCACTGTGCCTTTTTTTGTAGAACTTTTTGGTTGGTTGTGGGGAAGTGCAGATCCTGGACAGGTTTATGGTGAAGTAAGTAGGATGCTCTCAACTCAACTCAAACTGTGGAGAGTGCTTGGCTGCCCCTGTCCCAAAGGGGAGCCTCACCAGGGCCACATCGGGAGTCTCCTGGGGCTGTTGCCTCACATGGCTGCCTGGTCTTCAGTGCAGATCTACAGGGAGCCAGTGTGGCTTGTTCCTGGGAGGTCACCATAAAGTTCCCTTTACCTGAAGGGTAAGTGCTTTTTCACTAGCACATATTTTCCTAGGTTGCAATAACCTTTCTGTCTTGAAGAAGAATGATTAAAGAGATCGAATCTTCCTCCTATCTTGTTTTTGCATCTCTTTGTGGCTGAGCAAAATTCAATGTAAAAGTAGATAATTTTCAGGTCAGCTAAGTCTTTTCTTATTTGTGGATGGATTTGCAAAAACCCATCAATAAAGAAGCCAGCAGCTTTCTAGTCCAGAACTGACTTTATGAAACATGAAAATGTAGGAAAGTAGACTCTTACTTTTGCTGCCATGGAAAAGCAATAAAGCCAACACTCAGCATCACCCAGGGTGCTTCCTACAAACGCTGAATGTTTTGGTGCTGTGACCTTTTGGACTAGATAGAAATAAGATGGTTGCTGGCTAGTTGTGGATAAGGCATACAGTGATATTTTATTCTGAAGAAAGATATTAAAATGTCTTTGAATTGTGTCTATCAGTTCAATTAGAATTTGAGAAAAGGCTCTTTGTATTTTTCTTTTCATACCCTTATCTTCACCATCCCTCCCACCTGTTTCCATCCAAAAGGCAGAAAGAAATATTGAATAACAAATGACAGTTCCTTTATCCTACCATGCCCCTGCTCCAATTCTTTAATTATTTAGATGAGTTCCTTGATTTTAATATCCAATCAGTGCATGAAATATGGCCACAGGGGAATTTATTGGCAGGGAAATAATCTGTGTTCCTAAGAAAGAAAGATACAGACCCAAAGGGAGTTACATAGTGACTTTGAAAGTAGTCTGCTTTTTCATAGAATGTGGAACTCACACAGAACTGCACCTGGAGGTGTTCTTTGACCTTGAGTTCATCTCCCCCAGCTTCCCCTTGTGCCTCTTGCCTGTTTGAACCTGATGTATTAAGCTGGGACAGGGAGGTGCTTGTATGTGGGGCACCACTGAGAGTTTCATAGTTCTCGCTAGCAGCAGATGCTAAATCCAGTTAGGAGCATTACTTGTTTACCTTAGCATCCTTCATGTTTCTTCATTGCATCTTTTTCTTTTGTAAAATTGTTGTAAAATATGCATGACATAAAAATTGGTCTTTTAGTCGTTTGAAATTGTACAGTGTGGTGGCATTAAGCACATTGACATAGTTTGGCAACCATCTCCACCACCCACTTCCAGAACTCATCATCGTCCCCATTGAAACTGTATCTGTTAGACACTAACTCCCCATTCTGCCTTTTCCTAGGTCCTGGCAAATACCATTCTACTATTCTAGGAACTTCATATAAGTGGACTCATACAGTATCTGTCTGTTTGTGATTGACTTATTTCATTCAGCACAGTGTCCTCATAATGTCTTCATTGTGAAGTGTTAAAATTCCCTTCTCTTAGGGCCAAATGATATTCCACTGTACACATCTATCACATTTTCTTTATTCATTCACCTATCAGTGGATGCTAGAGTTGCTTCTTTTGCTTATTATGAATAATGTTGTTGTGAACATGGGTGTCAGATACCTGTTCAAATCCCTCCTTCCACTTTCACTTATTTTGAGTATGTACTCAGAAATAGAATTCCTGAATCACATGGTAATTCCCTGTTTTCCACAGTAGCTGCACCGTTTACATATAAAGGGTTGCAATTTCTTTACATACTTACCAAGACATTTTTTTTCTGGTGAGCATTATTTTGTTTGCTTATTGGCCATTTGCATATCTTCTTTGGAGAAATGTCTACTCAAGTCCTTTGTTCATTTTTAAGTCCATTTTTGTTGTTGATCTGTAGAAATTCTTTCTGTATTCTGGATAACAATCACTTATTAGATACAAGATTTGGAAATAATTTCTCCCATTTTTTCAGTTGCCTTTTCACTCTGTTAATAGTATCTTTTAATGCACGGCAGTTTTTGATTTTGGTAAAGTCCAACTTTTGTTGCCTTTATTTTTGGTATCATAGTCAAGAAATCATTGCCAAATCCAATGTGTTTTCTTCTAAGAGTTTTATAGTTTTTGTTTTCATTTTTAGACCTTTCATCTCTTTTGAGTTAAATTTTGTCAGTGATAAAAGGGTCCGACTACTTTTTCCCCACAAGGATATTCAGTTTTTTCCAGCATTGTTTGTAGAAAATTCTGTCCTCTCCTCATTGAATGGTCTTGGTACCCTGGTTGACATCATTTGTCCTTGCAGGTAAGGGTTTATTTCTATTTATCCCATTGACCTGTGTTTTCTTTATGCCCGTATCACACTGTTTTTATTACCATAGCTTTATAATAAGTATTGAAATCATGAAATGCGAGGCCTCCAACTTTGTTCTTCCTTTTCATTATTGTTTTTGCTATTCTAGGTTCCTTGATTTGGATTTTTCTATTTCTTTGAAAGTCATTGGAATTTTGGTAGGCATTGCATTGAATCTGTAAATGGCATTGACATTTTGGCAGTATTAAGTCTTCTCCATTTGTTCTTTTAATTTCTTTCAACAATGTCTTGTAGTTTTCAATGTATAAGTCTTTTGCTTCTGTTATGGTTTATGTCTAGATGTCTCCCCAAAGCCTCAAGTGGTCATAGGTAGGGCTGGATCTAGAGTGCGTGATTACTAAATTAGTCCACTGATTAGTTTGGCATGGTTCTGTGGGGAGGAGGGATATGATGCTAGGATTAAGGGTATTAGGATTAAGGGTGGGAGTGTTGCCCACCCTAAGGCCAGGTAGCCTGGATAAAATACAAGGGACAGAAAGAGGCTTGCCTACCCTACTGTTGCTCCTCATGCTTACCTTGCTGCCTTTGGCCTGTCTGCCATGCCATCTTGCCTTGGATCCAGCTGATTGTGGACTAAAAGCTCTGTAAACTGTGAGCTAAATAAACCTTTTTTCTCTTAACTTTGGGTGTTGGATATTTTGCCTGAGCAATGAGAGAAAGTAACTAAGACAGCTTCTTTGGTTAAATTTATTTCTAAGTGCTTTCATTATTTTTACTTACTTCATTTTTACAAAATATTAGAGACAACTCTTATTTAGTAGCACTGTTAGAACCAGGCTCTAAGAATCTTCTTACCTTCCCCCTTCCTTTTTGTCCTCTTTCCTTCCACTTCCCCTCCTTCCATCTCTCATCCAGTGTTAGGGAACCAGCTCTGTGGCAAGTGTTGTTAGAAGCTTGTAGAAGATAAGACACAGATTTTGATCTTGGGATATTCACATTTGGTGAAGAGGTGGGAGGTAGGAGAGCAAGGTGACGAAATGATTGTGACATGATGTAGTGAGTGCTGATTCGGGATGGTCCATTGCTCTGGGAGGCTCTAACTGCCTAAGGCATTTACCCCACAGTCTGCTGTATCTACCAGTCAGATTTAGGGGTAAATGTCTGGCAGTGACAGGAGTGCCAGTCTCCTGTTGAAGATAGATTTCAGGAAGTGCAGTGTGCAAGTCCCAACAGGTGCTACCTAATGCTGCCTGGTGCGTGTGTCCTTTTGTGAATGCTGATACCAGATTCCCACTATTACTATTGGTAGATCTGGTGGCTGAACTATTCACTGTATAGTTTACTTTGTTCTTTTGTTCTTCAGCTTTACCAAGCCCTGGGTTTAGGGGTCTGGACTCTTCCAAAGGGTCAAGTTCCGAGGATATGTATACTACTACTCTTATTCTTTCTACCCAGTATTTTCGGAATAATTAGTGTGTTCCTTAGAGGCCAGGCTGTGGGGCTGATTTTGCTCCCCAGGGCTGTGTTTGGCTCAGCTTCCTTCTCTGGCCCCAGTGGCAGCTCAGAGAGGACCAGAGCAGGGCTGACTGGGATTTGAAAAATGCTGAGTGTATGTTGACAGTACAGAGTAGGCACAATAGGTAGGGTTTGTGAAGCCCAAGGTCAAACAGGTGGTCTGAGGCAATGAAGCCCTGTGGAGGCACGTACAGGGCCTGAGCCCCTTCCTTTAAGGCTCTGTGTGGTCAGCATTTTCTCTGGCCTCAGCGCTTGCATGCCCTTGAACATTTTTTCCAACTGAAGACCAGACAGAAGGAATGAGGTTACAAACAGAACAACTCATTTTCACAAATTGACTTTTTGAAAGAATTTAATTAACTTTTAAGTTACTATTTGAAATCCTGAATTCATGTTTCAAGGGTGTGTGGGATAGTGCAAGGAACTCTGAGGCAAGTAGATTTAGAGAAGTAATGGGTGCCCAGCCCACACCTTTGTGTTCAGTGCTAAGATGAGGCTTTGCATCTGGTAGTGGGTTAACTTGTTACATTAAAAGAACCTAGAAAGCTGGTATTGCGTCTCTCATTGATTGGAAAATTCTCTATCTCCTGGATCTTTTTGCAGAGAGCAAGAGGAACAAATGATAAAGGTTTTCTTTCATGGTATGGCAGAACCACAAAAGAGGGGACATTGTGATCTGGTTGAGTTCAGTGAATTTTTGCTGCATTCCTGCAAGGCTCGGTGCAAGGTGCTGCGGGGAAGTCCATGATTAGTGCACATTTACCTCCCTCAAGGAGTTTGTGGTCTGATGGAAGAGACAGATACACATATAAGCAACTCCGGAAGGTCCTAGAATGGTGCAGAGGTTATAGGAAAGTTCAGGAGCAAGCAGTTAGTTTCTGGTGTGTGTGTAACTTTCTTTTTGGTGCAGGATTCAGTTAGGAACTGGGGAAGGATGCAGCATTAAAGTTGGGCTTTGTAGACTCGTGATGGTGGTGGTGGTGGTGTAAGAGATGGGGAAGAAGGGCATGTCCAGTGGAGGAGAAACAGATTTTGGGTGTCCTGGGAGGGAAGCTGGAGCCAAGAGGCCCAGTGGGGTATGATGGGATTGCAAGGTGGGTTGAGATCAGATTGCCTGTGGCGGGGAACACCATGCTGGCATTCTTTTCAAAGAGCAGAGGGCACCGGGCAGTGTTGTAGAGTGACACTTCAGGAAGGGAACTCTGGTGGTGGAGAGAGGAGAAAAGAATTTCTGCAGCTCACAGGGAGGTGATGAAGAGTTGGGCCAAGCAGTCTGCATGGTGAAACAGTATGGAAGGGAAGAGAGGGCGTCCCAGGGCTGCTGTCAATGCACCGTGCCACCTTGAGTAAGTCAGAATGCCTCTGTAGGCCTCTGTGTTTTCATGTGAAGTGTGTTGATGGACTGTGGTGGGTTTTTCTCATGAAAATAGTCAAGTAGACTTGTTTTTTGCTGACTCTCAGTTACTTTTCATGAAATGCTTTTTCTGTACCAATTGAGATGATCATTCTGTTTTTTTATTCTTTACTCTGTGAATGTGATAAATTGCATTATTAATTTTGAATGGGCAACCAACCTTTCATTTTTGGAATTTTCCTTATAAGGAATGAGAAGTTCATTAGCAGGATGTTTTAGACATGAGTGACCCTTAGGAATGGAGAGTGAATGCACAGGCTGACTTGCTTGTCTGAGAACTCCACGCTGGATGTCACTATTTCCAGAGCAGCCTTTAGGAGGGCAGCCTGAGGCCCAAGAGGGCTGTGCCTGTCTGTGGCTGAGGGCTGAGCAGAGACTGTGCAGAGTTTAGAGACCCAGCCTATACCCAAGCTGGCCTCTGTCCCTGGACACCTCCTCCCCTGGCTGCTTGTAGATGGGTGGATTCTGAGCTGCTCTAAACCCTGATTGAGGAAAGTAGGAGAAAGTCTGTCTATCTTACTGGACTGCTGTGAGGGATATGTTACTTTTGAACATATGAATCTCTTACCTCACTGCTTTGTCCCTGGAATATGCTCCATAGACATCAGCCAGTACTGTTGTATCGTCATCATCATCGTTACCATCATTAGCACAATCATGAGGACGATTGTCATCATTATCATCACCACTGTTGTTATCACCATCCTCACTATCATCATCACACCATCGGTAGCAGCACCGGCATTTGCGGTATCCCAGTATTATGTCATCAACACAGCCGCAGCAGCAGAAGCAGCCATAGCATCATTGCTGTTGGCATTGTTAATATTGGTGCAGAAGCCTTCCTCTCTTCTTTATGGATTTAGCAGTCACAGTTCTTTCCTCACATTACCCGAGTAGCTGTTTCTCAGGTGATCAGGAGACTGAGCAGAGATGATGGCTTTGCCTTTCCCAGTCTCGGATATGCGTAAGCTATACGGAGCACAGACTATGGTGCTAGTGTTTATTTTGATAAAAAGATCCATGTACTGACTCACTCTGGACTGCTGCTGGCTTTTTTAAGAAAAAGAAAACAAACACAAACCATCCATGGCAGGAACTCCAATGGCTTTCTTTGCACCCTTTCCCATTTCGCGTGCCACACAAACAGTATGTCAAGCCCATCACCTGGAGGGAGGCTACTGCTCTGCTTTGTAAGATGGCGAGTGAGACACAGTGCCTATATTCACTAGTGGAGTGGTTCCCAGACCCTGGTGGATCAGAAAAGTAAAGAAGAAAACTTAACATGACCAGCAAAAAGTTTGTGTGATGTCGGGTGAAGACATTTTAAGCCTGTCTTCTATTTGTCACTGCTGCCCTCCCTAAGGACAAGATTTTGCTCTTCTCTCTCCTCCTTGCCTTCTCCCTGTGTTGGAGCAGCTTTGAAAGATCAGATAATCAATATCGATTAGTGTTTTATATTGAGTACTTTTATTTGTTTTTTTTTTTTTTTTAATTCTTGCTTCGTCCTCATTTTCATTCAAGAATTAGCACCATAGCCTTAGGCATATCTGGGTTCAGATGCCAGCAGAACAGATCCTGTTGTTGTTGGAGTGAATGCATTAACTACAAAATATGACTTTCAAATCATTTTTCACATACCTCTTTGTATTAGTTTCCTATTGCTGCTGTAACTAATTGCCACAAACTGTGTTTGCTTTAAAACAGCACAGTCTTTTTCTTGTGTACTTCTAGAGATCTGAAGTCCTAAAATGCAGGTGTCTGGGTAGTGTAGGGGGCTCTGGGCTCCTCCATAGGCTCCAGGGGGAATGTCCTCCTTTGCCTTTTCTGGCGTCTAGAGGCTGCTGTATTCCTCAGCTAGTTTGCCTCCTTTCTTATGACACATGCACCTCACAACCTCCTATCTGGACTCTGTCCCTCCTGCCACCCTGTCTTTTTGATTGCTTTGGGCCCACTTGAATGAACTGAGATTAACATCCCCATCACAAGATCTTGAACTTGATCACCCGGTAGCATCCTTTTTGGTCATGTTGGGGGACTACTGACAGCTTCTAGGGATTCAAGGGTCTTTGTAAGGCCATTATTGCTACCCTTCTTGTCAAATGCTCTTGTTTTGTTGAACCTTGTAGTTTGTCTTTGTATCTGGGGCTTTTTAGTCATTAGTACTACCTGGAACACAGGGCCAGAACTGGGCAGCTGGTGCTAGGGTCTTGACCCTGTTGTGTGATTTAGGACCCTTTGTATGCTCCTTTTGAACTCCTTTTTTCCTTCATTTATGAAAGTATGTGTCTGAAGACTGATTTTACAGTGAAGTTGTGATTTTTGACTGTATGCATGAGATTCTTTTTTGAATTTTACTTTAATGGCACATTTTAGATGTACATAGTGATTACATTCATCATAGGGGATTTGTACCTGTACACGATATATCTTGTTGCTTCTTTTTTTCCCACTCCTCTCCCCTCCCTTCACCCCCTCCTCCCTCCTTATTTACAAAAGCTTTGTTTCCATTTTTTCCTTCCATTTCTTATTTCTCTTGTCCCTCTTTTCCTTTCCCCTTCCCATTTGGACACTTTCTTCCCTTTCCCAATATAATACATTTTAGTCTTTATTTACACTTTCAGTTTCTTACACCAGAGAAACAATGCAGTATTTAAACATGTGTGTCCTATTTATTTCACTTAAGAGTAGGGTCTCAAGATGCATCCATTTACCTAGGAATATCTCAAGCTTATCGTTCTTTATGGCAGAGTAGTACTCCATTGTATAAAAAAACGACATTTTCTTTATCCATTCCTTGGTTGATGGGTATTTGGGCTGTTTCCAGGATTTAGCTATTACAAACTATGCCACTATAAACATGTGTTGATGTGGTCTGATACTTTTAATTTTGGGAAGATACCAGCAAGGGGAATAGCTGGGTCAAATGGAACCTCTAGTCCTACTTCCCTTAGGAATCTCCACACTGATTTCCATAGTGGTTGCACCAGTCTACATTCCCATCAGCAGTGGAGAAGAGTTCCTTTTTCCCCACAACCCTTCCAGCATTTGTTATTGGCCGATTTGTTGATAATAGCCATTCTTTCTGGAGTGAGGTGGAATCTCATTGTCATTTTAATTTGCATCTCTTGAATGACTAGTGATGTTGAACATTTTTTCATATGTTTATTTGCTGTTTCTACTTCGTCATCTGAGAAGTGGCTATTCATTTCAGTTGCCCACTTTAGGACTGGGTCTTTAAATTTGGGGGTGGTCTGATTTTTTTGAGTTCTTTATATATTTGAGATGTTAGTCCTTTGTCAGAGGAATAGCTGGCAAAAATATTTTCCCACTCTGGGGGTTGTCTCTTCACTCCGTTGGTGGTTTTTTTTGCTGTATGCATGAGATTTTTATCACCACTTCACACTTTCTGCTTCTGGAATGGGTGTGGGACTGAGTACTTAAAGATGAAAAGGAAGGAATTATGTGTATGTACTTTACAAGTTTACCTGTACCTGAATATATTTACAAGAGTTGATTCAAAGATGCAGTGAAAGTTTAAATTAAAAAAAAACAACTTATTACAGTAAAATACATATTGCCGAGAATGACAGGATAAGTGCATTTGAAGCAAGGAGGAGTATTTTGAGGGAGAGTAATGGTCATATGTCTTTTACTGTAGTGCATGTTTAAACATTTACTACGGTTTTTGATCACCCCTCATCGATGGCAATTTTTGTCAAATAAAAACATTATCTTGTGTGCTCATCTACTTTTTTCACCTGATCTGGCACCATGGGACCTCTGGCTCTCCCCCAAACTCAAAATGAGCTAAAAGTAAACGTTTTGAATTGATCTGTGCATTGAAGCAGCTATGACAGCACAACTAAAGACATTCACAAAAGTGGTCTTCAGATGGCTTCACAAGGTGGCAAGAATGAAGGGATAACTGTGTTTGAAGCACGGTGGAGGGTATTTTGAGGGGGATTAATGGCAATGTGTCTTTTACTGCAATATATTAAAAAAAATTTAAATACTTAGTATAGTTTTTGAACAAACTTGTACCCTTGCCATGTTCATTTTATTTCATTTTTATTATTTTTGACATCTTTTCTCCTCTATATCTGTAACAGAAAAGGCATATTTGGGGGGATGCTGTTAAAGATGGTGATAAATGCACTTATGGTTCCTAAGGGCTTAAGAATATGGTTATACTGAACTAGGGAAGTTTAGCATATGCTCTGGGCTTACTTACTTGATTTCCTCTTAAAGATTAACTATAAAATGCTAAATAAATTTAATACCTGCTAATAACTGTCTCTGTCAGTTGAGGACACTTATGTTTTATGAATTTGGAGAAAATGAATTTTCTGTATATGTATGGTTTTTGGTATTTTAGAATTTTTGTGAACAAGCAGTATCCTTGCTTTGACCTTTTTAAAAAGGATTCTGGAACCTATAAGTCTTCATAGCAAGGGCCTTCAGCATTGAGTGCTCATGAGGGCCCCATTGTGTCACATCCACCAGTGGTATTGTTTTCTTTAAGAAACAAAATACACATACAGTTCTGTGAATTAGGTGTTGTTAGGCACAGAGGTATTGTCCTGCTCATCTTGTCTGTCACCAGAGACTGTGAACATGAATCCCATGAAGGCTGCAGGGATACTGAAATTCTAACCTGCTTTGTAGCCCAAGACAGCTCAGAAAACTCAGGTTATACAGCTAAGCATGGTCCTGTTTTTGAAGCTGGAGGCATACAGTAGTGAAATGTGTGTGGTTTTTACTCGGGCACATATTAACACACAGTCTGAAGTGTGATTAGCTCATACAGAACAAGGGTTGTGGGGAGGAGCTGAGCTGAGAAAGCAAGCACATAGGGGCCTGGTTTTCTTGGCAAGGCGCACCTACTGGGAAGCCCACTGGGCGAGGGAGGGAGGGTCAGTACACACTGGCGTGGGTCAGGCTTGCTTCCCCTTCAGTGGGAAGAGGCCCAGGGAGGGATGTATGTGTTGGGAAGGGAGGTGAGGTCAGGTAGTGGAGGGGTTTGTTGCAGGAGCTTGCAATTAATATTGTGAGAGAGAATTTTAAGAGATACAACACAGGAAAGGTACCCCTTAGGATAACCTGGTCTGGCTGGGGTATCCTGGGTATATGGGCAAGACATTTAATCAGGGCTTTTAAGATGAGTTTTACACTACATGCTGCAGTTTTTCAGGTCTCATGACTTGTGCAGGGGGAATATTTCTCTGTGTGTGTGTGTGTATGTCAATTGTGAGTAGGCTAGTTGAATACCTTTTGGCCCTAAAACACTTTCGGGCATCATTTACGTATATGAGTTGCTTCTTCTATATCCCTTCAGGACAAAGTGGCTGAATGATAAAACATTTGAGATTTCAGACCTTTCTTGGATATCATTATCAATTTTAGGGATTCTTCTTTTTAATTTTATTTTAATTTTTGCAGTGCTGGTGATCAAACCCAGCACATGCTAGGCGAATCCTCTACCATTGAGTTATATTCCTCAGCCCTTAAGGCTTCCTCCTTTAATGGGAGTATATTTTTGTCTACGGTGATTTTAATGTCATTGATTGCTTTGATATCAACATTGGTTATGTGATAATTTTACCAATTTGCTTTTTAAAGAAAGGTTTTTGTGCAGTTAGTGGGAAATTAGAAAAAAGTCTATTAATGGAAATAAAAGACAGTACCTGAAATGACAATTAAAATGCTGTTAAGAACGTCTTTCGTGTTGTAAACATTGACTTATATGGAATATTATTCAGGCATGTAAAGAAATGGAGTTTGGATACATGATGTTATGGGTCAGCCTTTAGGGCATTATAGTAAGTGACAGAGGTCAGACATAAAAAGGCAAATACTGTGTGATTCCACTTGTCAGATTCATAGGGACCCAAAGTAGGTAAGGGGTTTCCAGGCGCTTCAGGGAGGGAGGCGTGAGGAGTTGGTGCTTATGGGTACGGGGTTTGTGTTCATAATAATGAAAACATTTTGAAAATAGATGGGGTGATGGTTGCACAACATTGTGAATGTGACTAATTGCACTAAATTGTGCTCTTAAAAATGGTTCAAATGGCAAATTTTGCTTCATATACATTTTGCCACAATAAAACAATCCATAGTAAACTGTTGTTATGAGTAGTTACGAATTTCTCCGTCTTAACACTAATAGCTTTTACTTTTGTGCTTGGAAGAAAAGGCTGATTTTGTGGGTGTCAGGATGATGCAGGCAAAGACTGAATGTATTACAGTATTAAAAACATTAAAAATAAGCAAAAACACTTTACCATTTTTTCCCCCCTTTCATCTTACTTTTCTTTTAACCTTCTTCTTTATCCCCCTTTTCCCAAAGTGTAGTTACACTTATTGCAAATAGGGAGGGGTGGGTGAATGGAAGGGAGGGGAGGGGAAGGGGGGAAGAGGGGGGAAAACCAAGATGTATCATGTACAGGTACAAAATAACCATGTTGATTATGATCATTATGTATGCAATGTACCAATACATGTTCTTGGTAAAAAATAATAAAAAAATTAAAAAAAAA
>PVJO010024363.1:0-24492 GCA_004026905.1 Hystrix cristata | reverse complement strand
TCAACTGACCCATCTACCTGCAAGCTTGCTGTGGCAGCTTTGGAGAGTACAGAAAAGTAAGGAACAGGAACAAACAACTCTCCTGTGACTATTTCCACAGGCGAGGATGTGTACAGCTTAGGCATATTTTCCCGTGTTTTTACCCCATTGAGTGTGTGCTAGCTTACAGTCTTGTCTCGTATTTTTCTTCCCTTTTTTTTGGGGGGGTGCTGGGGATCAAACTCAGGGCCTTGTGCTTGCCAGGCAAACACTCTACCATTGAGCTAAATCCCCAACCTCCTGTATATTTTTCACTGTGGCCAGCTTGAGCCCATATTCAGAAAGATTCCTCCAGCCTCTCTGTGGTCAAGAGCAGCAGACAGGTCCCCGGGAATGGACCATCTTGCTCTAGTCCAGTGACCAATTTGTCCAGCAACGTAAGCACAAGAGTCCCCCTAGGCGGTGCTCAGATGGAGCTTATCGAGACTCCAGATACCAGGGTCACCTGGGACACTGTGTGCAACCGCCCTGTCCACATACTCCTGCTTCCCCGCTGTTCAGTGACCCAGCACACAACTGCAGGTCCCTTTGGGAAGGGTGGTGGGCCCACTGCAGTCTCTCCTTGCCATGGCGCCGCAGTGTCCCTTCCGCCTGGAGACCCAGCCTCCGCTCTGGTCAGTGGGGTCCAGATCTGCAGTCTGGCTCAGGGGGCAGAAGCAGGGCAGGGATGGTGACTGATGGTCGGGGTGGCGGTGCTCAGCCTCCTGCTCTGCAACCCTGCTCTCTCCCAGGTCCCCTTCGAGCTGTACCCGTGTTGGTGTGTGTTCTCCGTGCCCCCAGGGGGCCGTGTGGTCCTGAGAGTCTCTGTACCTCCCTACTGTGTTGTGCCTGGTTGTGTCAGGTCGTAATACCCAGCACACAGTGGGCCAAGTAGTCCAAATGGACTGACTGGATGAACGAATGCCCACCACGGGGGCTCTGGAGAGCAGGGGAGGACTGAGCAGCACTGGGAAGGGCCCAGCAGCCATCTTCCCGTAGGCAGAACCACATCCGGTACTAATTCCACATTGGCATTTGTGTTTCAGACACGGCCAGCTTCCTGGGAGGTGCTTTGGCCCCTCTGGTGCACTGGACATCTACATGGTGCGGAGGGAGATGTGCTTCCAGGGGATTTGCTCCCAGGGCGTCTGAGGTCTGTTCGCACTGGTGTGAGCACAGCCTGCCTGGAGAGAGCAAATCTGACTACAGGACACCAGGAGGCGCCGTGGAGTGAAGTCAGCACACACTGTCCGGTAAGGGGTCCCTGCAGGTGCACACTCACCTCTGGTTGCTCACGGGGATTCGGGGGCATCTTCCAGGCCGGCCTTTGAACCTCAGTGCCTGACCAAGACAAGTGAGTTAGGTAAACACAAAGAGGGAGCTGCTAACTCTGGGCGTGTGCCTGGGAAGGCCCCAGGGGGACTTGAGGGTTGAGGTTAAGAAGATTTTGTTAGGTGAGAAATGGGGGAACGACTGCCCGAGTGGGTGAGGTCCATTCAGCACCTGAGAGAGAACTTCATGGCTGGAGCAGACTCATTTGCAGAGGGAGGTGGTGGGGGAGGAGGCTGGGAAACAGGTGGGGCCTCTGCAGGAGTCTGGGCCGCACCCAGGCCTAGGTCAGCGCCCTCTCTTGGGACGCAGGGAGCATTTGTGCAGGCAAGCTGTAGCTTCTTCTCCGCAGAGGAATGCGTTGCTTTGCTTGTTTGGCCAGTCAGCCACCCCACAGACCTCTGTGTGCCTCTGATGGGCCAGGCGTGTGTGTGCACGTGGCAGGGTCCCAGTGGTGATCAGCGATCGGCGGCAGCCCATGCCGCTCAGGCGCAGCCCTCTGCAGCCAGTACCTCGGCCCTGCAGCGTGCTCCTGTCCTTGGTGCTCTTGCCACCTGGATTTTTTCCTCTGGACTTACCTTAAGCTTACCTCTTTCTCTTGGCTTCTGATGAGGCTTCCAGTTGAACTTTAGAGAGATGCTGTGAGGTCTCCAGGATTATTGCAGGGAGGGCGAGGGGAGAGAAGTGCACTGGGGCCAGATCCTTCCAGCTCTGTTTGCCCACATGATGCCTTGAGTTGGGCAGCAGAGTGGCTCCTGCTGATGACCCAAAGGAAGAAGGTGTGGTATGGGTTTGCCCAGGCATCAGCCCATGGCCTGAACTGTGGCAGTGTCCGGGGCCAGGTGGGGTTTGGCAGCATGTGCTCCTCACCCACAGCCTCGGACATGCTGCCTCTGAAGAAGGAGGGTGGGGCTGAAGACAAACGATGAGATAGGGCACCCAACTAGAATGTTTGTAAGTGATGCTTGGAGGAACCTTTGGGAAAGGCCCATTTTATGGATGAAATGACATGCCTTAGTGTTTGACCATGTCGTGGACTGGCAGATCCCGTGTTGTGCCATCACACCCAACTTCACTTTGAATTAAAAGTTGGTGACACAATACATGAACAGCTTCTATGGCAGAAAGTTCCATGTAGTGTTTGGGGAGAGTGAGTGTAAAATGAGGTGCTAAGAGTACTAGGTCTATATATCATGAGATATTTCTTCTCTCCTTTCCCTCCTCTAACCATTCCTGACTTCTTCATCTGTCTGACTTTCTCAAGACATATTACCTAGGATGTCAAATAATGAGGGATGTTAAGACAAAGATACATTCTTAATGCTTCTTTCTGTGAAAACATAGCTTGTTCCCATGATTGTCTTGTCTCTCATTTTTCCTGTCTTTCCTACTATTTTCTGCACTTTCCCATGGTTCTCCTGTCTCTTTTATGATTCCCATCTTTCCCACAATTTTGCTTTTTCCCCCACAATGTTCATATCTTTCCTGCAAAGTTTTGTGTCTCCCATAGTCTCATGGACCTAACATGGAAGAGGCTGTGTATGTGAACGTGAAGATAGATAGAAAATTATTAACCAGAACAATTTCATCTGTAGAGTTTTTCAGCCACAGCACTATTGGTATTTGGCATCAGGTCATCTTTTGCTGTGTGTGGGAGGGCCATCCTATGTACAATAGGAAGTTGCCAGCATCTGTGTCCTCTGTCCACTAGATACCACTAGCAGCTCCCCTTGCCTTCAAGTTGCAACAACATAAAAATGCAACTGGATATTACTAAATATTTCTAGTTAGGGTAGGGGGATTTGCTTCTGATGGAACCACTATCATAAAGCATGGTCCCAGGCTAGGGCAGTAGGATCACTGCAAGTTCAAGGTTAGTGTGGGCTACATAGTGAGTTCAGCCACCCTGAACTACCTAATGAGACCTTGTCTCAAAAAACAAAAACAAAAACAAAAAAATTAGGCTCGGAACAGTTTTTTTTTTTCATTGCTCAGCAAGGCAAAGACCATGATAAACTGTTGGTGCTCAGTCTTTTATGTATTAAGCATTCCTTGGGGATCAAGAACCCCCTGGTTCATCCTATTTGTTGAATTAATGAGCTACTGATAGGTTTGTTGACTTTGTAGGAGAGGGACATTGTGTTTTATTCTCTTCACTTTATTATACTCCTAACAGCAAATTCTTAACATTTGCCTTACATGTTCTGCTTCTTATTTTAATCACAAGATAGATTTATTGGAAGGCGCACTGCTCCATGTGAAATTACTCTGAAATCTCTAATCACCAGAGCAATGGTTACCATTCATGCTACTGTGGAGCCACTAAAATTAGGGCAGTTTTGAGATTATAATAGTGGTCTCTTTGGGCAAACAGTCAAGTGTTCCAAAAGACCACATCTGTCAGTTTGATCCTACAGACAGTTGACCAGACTGTTGGTGTTCCACTGACATGGTGTGATGGGTGAATACAAGTCTCAGACTCAGCCCTCCTCTTTTGCTGTAGTGAACTTTGTCTTTGTTTTCTTGGGTGGCGAAAGACACACTTTACTGAAGGAAACTGTGTTGTTGGTGTGAGATGTACTACTACCAGATAGATATGATCAAAGGATGATTTTTCTTGACCTCAGCTCTCTCCACACTTGGGGCCAGATCATTCTTTGTCGTAAAGTCTATCCTGTGCATTGTAGGATATTTAGCAGAATCTCTGATCTCTACCACTAAATACAAATGGCACTTCCTCCAAGTTGTGACAGCCCAAAATAGCTCCAAACATTTTGAAGTGTCCCACTGGGGGAAAAATCATCCTCAGCTGAGAACCACTGCCTGGCACCCACAAAGTTCTTCGTCATGCATAGCCCTGATGTGAAATTCCTTGATCCTTAGTGTTTTAGTTACTTTTCTCTCGTTGTTGGGACAGAATACTCGACACCCAAAGTTAGGGGAAGAAAGGTTTATTAGCTCACAGTCTGCAGAGGTTTCAGTCTATAGTCCGCTGGGTCCGAGGCAGGGCGGCGTGGCAGAGGCAGGCAGACCAGCATGGCAGACGGCAGCAAAGTAAAGTGAGGAAATGCAAAGAATGTATGCAAATAAGCAATGCAAACAAGCAGCTAGTTAGCTTCTTCCTGTATCTTATCTAGGCTACCTGCCCTTAGGGCGGTTAGCATTCCCACCCTTAATTTTAGTTTCACATCCTTGATCCCAGCAGAACCATGCCAAACCGATCAGTGGATCAATTTAGTAATCACACACTCTAGATCCAGCTATCTCTTACCACATGAGGCTTTGGGAGGACATCTAGATACAAACCATAACACTTAGCTCAGACCTTGGGCTACCCTTGTTTCTGAAGCTCCAGTTTACATTCAGGGAAAATGCTTTGGACTTCAGGCTGTCAAGCTTCAGGGACTGCTTCTTCTTCTGACAGCCTTTAGGAACCTATCTGCAGTGCCCCTTTTCTGCAAGGTTACCTTGGGTAGTTTCTGTTCTTTGGATGTAAATGTCTACCCTCTTTCCCCAGCTAGACCGGAATCTCTCTGAGGACACGTATCCTGCCCAGTTCATATTTGTATTGTCCCCAGAATCTGCCTTTGCCAGAGGAAATGTTGACAGATGGTGCAGTAACTGTTGTTTTCCAGTTGTTCAGCATTTATGAAGTCTCTTCCAGTACAGTATGTCCATGACAAATCCATGCTGGATTTGGCAGATGAGTGCGACAGGTCCTTCCCAGAGTCAGTTCTGTGCTAGTTGAGGTAGGAAAGGCAAATATGTCAGTAACTAATATGGAGCATGACCAGACACTGTTCACAACTTTTTTGTACTAGGGATTGAACCCAAGACCTTAACACTGAGCTAGATCTACAGCTCTTTTTAGATTTCTTTAAATTTTGAGATAATGTTTCACTAAGTCCCTAAATTGCATATGCTGGGTTCAAGCTTGCGATCCTCCTTCCTCAGCCTCCCAGAGTGCTGGCAATACAAGTGTGTGCCACCAAGCTGGGCTAGAATGCATTATTTTTGAAGTACTAGGAGGCCTCAAGAGATGCTCAAAAAAACTAAAAATAAAGGTTCCATTTGACCCAGCTGTTCCCCTTCTTGGGATCTTCCCCAAAGAATTAAAAGCATCATACCACAGCAATACACGCATACCCATGTTTTTAGTGGCACAGTTTGTAATAGCTAAATCTTGGAAATGACCCAAATGCCCATCAACCAATGAAGGGATAAAGAAGATGTGGGGTTTTTTTTTAATATATAATGGAGTACTACTCTGCTATAAAGAAGGATAGACTTGAGACATTTCTAGGTAAATTGATGCACCTTGAAACCATATTCTTAAGTGAAATAAATCAGACTCATACAAGTAAATACCACGTTATTTCTCTGGTATGAGAAATTGAAAGTAAATAAGGACCAAATATATAATATATATTGGGAAAAGGAAATGAAGTGTTCAAATGGGAAGGGGAACAAGGCGGGGGGAGGAGGAAAGGAAGGGAGGGACAGGAAAGAAAAAGAGTAGAAGAAAAAAATGGAAACAAAGCTCTTGTAAATAAGGTGGGGAAGAGGGATTGAAGGGAGGGGAAGGAAATGGGGCAAAAGCAGCAAGATATATTATGTACAGGCACAAATTCCCTATGATGAGTGTTATGTGTATCTAAAGTGTACCAATAATATTAATTTTAAAAAAGACTGGAGCTTCAGAAAAAAAAGAAAGAGAGAGAGAGACCAAGATGTATCTCATAGGGAGATCAGGAAGCCTTCAGTGAGAGGCTAGCTCTGAGCTGTGTACTAAAGAATGGACAGGATTTTGAAGGTTGTAATACAGGAGTCCATTCCTGAGAAGTCAGCTATGGGCTGGGAGGGTAGAAAAACAGAGGAAAAAAGGAAGAGTAGTTTAATCAAAGGAAGTGAAGGCAAAAGTGTTTCCCACATCTCATTTCTTTTGTTACTCGAATCGACCTGTTGAGATAGGTACTGTTAGGTTCATTTGACAGATGAGGAAGCTGAGAGTATGGAGGTCAAGGGACTTGGCTGAACTTTCACAGTTGGCTGGCAAGGGATCTAGGGTTTAAATTCAGTATTGGCCAACCCAGAGCTTGAGCAGCTGCCAAACAAGTAGGTAACATGGACATGTACTCTGAGCATTTTGCCAAAGCTGTCGACCCATTGCCTTGAGTTACATTCCTTATATGTGGAGCTGGTCCTGGGTCCTGCATGTGTTCTTGGCCACGCCAGTTGGCTATACATTGTATTTCCCATTGACAAAGCAGGGGGCTCAGCCTCAGTGACCAGTTCAGCTCCCACTGTTGCCAGTGTAATATGATCCAGGGACTTTGAATTGTGTTGCTTGTCTGTAAACTGGCCCACAAATCCCTTCATATTGCAGGAAGGTCTGGTACATTTGAATCAAAAAAAAGTATACATTTCACAAAACATACTTTATTGTGATGCCCAACAGAGTCAACTCCATTTATTTGGCCGGCTGGTATTCTCTCAAGTGAGAGGAGAGGCCAAATTGGCAGGGAGATTGAAAGCCTGCCGTGTTGCACAGTTGTTCAAAGACACCATCCTTAAATTTCCATCCCTAATGCTGCAGTTGGGAACGCCAAGTCCAATGTATACGTTTTGTCCTCACACCGACAGTCCTACTGACAAATTCTCCAGAATGACTGAGGTTCCAGGGTTTCTATCAACAAGTCTGTCATTTGCTTTTGGGAATCTCTCTAGTTCAGAGTCATATGACTATAAACCTCATACCATATACATTTTCTTACTAGGATAGAGCAGGGCTGGGACAAGGTTGGTGAGGAACCAGTGAGGGTGCAAGTGTCATCTGCAATCAGCAATCTGCCCTTGCTTTGCTTCTCTCTTAGACAGACGATTACTCTTGTCCCTCCCCGCTTCCTGCTCCCTTCCTAGCAAAACTACTTTTCAGAGTACTTTGTATTTGTAAAATGATTGCTAATCATACCAAATTGTCCCAAAGTAGTACTGCCAGTTTCCTCTGAAAATACCAAACCACTGCTTTGAATTGCTTGGAAGGAGGATGAGAATCAATGAGAGTGGGTGTTTGTTGAGCACTCCAACTGTAGACAGAAAGGCAGTTAGATTTGGCTTCTGAGCTCTCATCTCCTCCCTGGTAAAGCAAAGCTAGCAATCTTGCAAAGCTTTGCAATTTACAGTGTGCTTGTCCCTGCGTTCTTGTGTCATGTTCTGGCTCAGAAAGAACACCTGAACTGGTCCCTTTTCTCATCCTGATGTCACACCAAATTCTCCCTGGGCTCCTGGGACCACGTTATCATTCTCTTCATTTTAGAGATGAGGAAGCTGAGATTCAGACAGAGGAAGTAAGTACCTCTAGGCTGCACACTAAGTGATTAAGGTAGAACTCAATTATTCCTTTTGGCTTTAACTATGGCAATTATAGTTGAAGATAGTGAGGGGTTGTTGAAACACAGTGCCTAGAAGGACCTTCCAGCTTAGGAAACGTTTGATGCTTGACTGTGCTATTCGGGAGTTCAGTCTTGACCAAATCAGGAGACTGTCTTAGCTGTCTCTATGATTCCTGGATTGCTCAATTCAATTTTTTTATTACTACATGTTGGTGGTACATAATGGTTACATTACACTCATTGTGGGGAGTTCGTACATGTAGATGACACATCTTAGTATCTTAGTTCTTTTTGCATCCCTGTTCAGTATCAAGACAAGGGGGCAGGGCTAGATGGTACATTGTGATGCCACTGTGCCTTGTAGCACTTGATGCCAGAGGTATGTAGGTAGTGGAGGAGAATTAAGGTTCACATCATACAGAGCCAGAAGCTAGTCTGTGGAAAACTCTAGGCATCAATTAGTGCGTGAAGTTGGAAGTGGAGGATTCAATTCTCATTGCCAAAAAAGTACTCTCCTGTCACAAATATACCCAGTGTGCAGAGTATACAACTATAAACACAGCATGCATTTATTTTAACATTTGGCTGGTGGTTGTGTGAAATGGCATAATTTAGAGATCCCTGAGGTTGTGGGGCACTGGCCTGCAGTAGGATTAAAAACACTGAGTAGTGGGCAACGAAGAGTTAATGTTAACAGGCTGAGATTGTTGTCCTAAGAAAGGCCTGCTTATAAATTTGTACCTCTGCTGGCATCTGTGAACTTGACTTTTAGAGTGTCCCTGATATAGAGAAGAAGAAATGAGTAAAAAGGAGAGAAGTATTTTGTCTCTCTTATGACCTTAAAACTTTAGATTAGATCCCTGTTCGGCTCTGCATGTAGGCACGTTAATCACTTAATGAGTGACTGTGTTGCAAGGTTTATTACCTCTAAATTTACCTAGTCTATTGCATTCTCCTTCAAGACCAAGGCGCTAATAGTAACTGAAGTAATTTTCAGAGTTTATAGGGACAGGCAATTGTCAGCTTTGACAACATCCAGTTCCAGACCGCCCCTAGAGCAATGCTTAGAAGTCTCCAAACCTATAATCACCACAGGTTCCAGGAAAAGAAAAGCCTAGCAAACCACACAATGATAAGATCACCTACCCTCAAGGAGGAGCAATTACCCCATGATGCAAACTGAGACAGCCCTTCCCTCCCAAGCAAGGGCAATTATCTCATGGGAGCCTAATTGCTCCTCTGGCCATAAGGATTCCTCTGGAGCTACAAAATTCCTCTGGAGTTGATCAGGTAATGATCAACTATAAGCAAGCCCATTCAGTACCCCATACAACTAGGTTGCTTGTTTTTTTATCATTCATTTAAAAAACCTTTTTTTAAATTTTGAAATAATTATAGATTCAGAAGAAGTAGCAAAGGGATGTACAAGGGCGTTCCATGCATCCTTCACTCAGCCTTCTCCAACATTGGCATCTTGTATAACTGTGGGACAATATCAAGACCAGGAATTTGAGATTGCTACAGTGAACTACTAGATCACAGAACCTATTCAGATTTTATAATTTATACGTGCACTTGGGTGTGTGTGTGTGTTTCTGTGCAATTTTATCACATGTACTAAATGTAACTTACACCACAATCAAGGTACAGAACTGGCCCATTGTTGTCGGAGGGGAAGGGGAATTCAGAAAGTATATCTCCAGGTTCTTTATTCGCACAGGCAGTGAATTGCAGGAGCGAATTTTAGGGCATTAAGGAAGTTTCTTTAAGTAAGGAAAGGGAGACTGGTTTGGCCAGGTGGGTAAAATAACCAGCACCTGCTGCGGTTAGGGATATGAGAGGCCTGGGAGGCCGGGGAGCTAGAGATAGAGCATGAGTTAGGGGGCAGGGGGCAGAGGGGTTTAAGGGGGCAAGAGGGCAAGCGTGCAAGGCAAAAAGGGAGAGAAGGGGGCGAGCTCGTGGTGCCCTTCACATTTATCTGGATTCTGTTCTCCTGAAAGTTTCTCGGTTCTGTGAGAAGAGGGGCGATTGGAATTTCCCACCCCAGGCTGACGTCAGGTCAAGGCCACTCCCCAAGGTCATGTCCATCTTCCCAGCCAGGTCAGGCCACGCCCTATTCCTAACTCACCATCACCACAAAGCTCTGGTAATACTGCCGGTTTATAGCCTCACCAACATCCTACCCTATATCCCTTCCCCATAGCAATGACTATTTTGTTTTCCATCTCTATAATTTTGTTATTGCAAGAATGATATATACATGGACTCACACTACAGTATGATACTTATGTATTGGATTTTTTACACTCAGTTTAATTCCCCAGAGTTCTATTAAAGTTTTGCATATGTCAATAATTCATTCTTTTTTATTGCTGGATAGTATTTCATAGTATGAATGTATCACGTTTTAACCCTTCTCCCATTCCAGTAGTTTCCAGCTTTGGACTATTTTGAATAAAGTTGCTGTGAATATTCATGTACAAGTTTCTGCACTAACATAAATTTTGATTTCTCTGGGACACATGCCCAAGTGTGCAATTGCTGTCATCTGGTAAGCCCTTTTTAAGTTCTTAAAGAAATTGCCAAGCTATTTTCCAGCATGGTTGAACATTTTACATTCTGACCAACAAAGTATAAGTGATCTGTTTCCTCTACATCCTCATTGGCATTTATTTAGTGTTGTCACAATTTTTTGTTGTTTTAGCCACTTTGATAAGTTTCTAGTAACATTGTGTTTTTTTTGTTGTTGTTGTTGTTTGGTGCTGGGGATGGAACTCAGGGCCTTGCACTTGCTAGGCAAGTACTCTGCCACTTGAGCTAAATTCCCAACCCCAGTATTGTGGTTTAAATTTGCATTTCCTGATGACTAATGATATTCAACATCTTTTCCTGTGCTTATTTGGCATCTGTGTATCCTCTTTAGTTAAATGTTTCTTCATGCCTCTTGCCTATTTTATAATTGGATTGTTTGTTTTTTTGATGTTGAGTTTTGAGAATTCTTTATATATTCCAGATACAAGTCCTTTGTGGGATATATAATTTGCAATTTTTTCCCAGTTTGTAATTTGTCTTTTCATCTCTTTTACAGGCTTTCACAGTACAAAAGTTTTAAAATTTGATGTGGTACAGTTTGCCAGTTTTTACTTTTATGGGTCATGCTTTTGATGTCAAGTGTAAGAACTCTTTACCTAGTTTTAAGTCTGAAGATTTTCTACTAT
This sequence comes from Hystrix cristata, assembly GCA_004026905.1. Classification (NCBI taxonomy): domain Eukaryota; kingdom Metazoa; phylum Chordata; class Mammalia; order Rodentia; family Hystricidae; genus Hystrix; species Hystrix cristata. The sequence goes on along the minus strand of PVJO010024363.1, from coordinate 13,535 downwards.
GTGTTTAAGTTTTACAGTTTTATATTTTACATGTATGTCCACAATACATTTTGAATTTGAGTTTGAAGCTCATTTTTTCTTTATTTTAAAAATAATTTTATTGTAGTATAACCAATATACAATAAAAACTTCATATGTTTTAATATATGCAATTTGATAGTTTGACAGATACATACATACCTGTGATACCATCACCACAGTCAAGATAATAAACATATCTAACACCTCTAACTTTGTGTCCTTTTGTGTTTGGTTTGTTCTTTTTCTGTTTTTTTGTTGTAAGAAGCTATATCATTAGATATATGAAGGCTTAACAATTTTTAAGTGCACAGTACTTACTGTGTTGTTAACCATAAATACGATGTTGTACAGCATATCTCTAGAACCTTTATACCCACTGAGCAATAACCCCCCCATTTCCCTCTCTCTCAACCCTTGGGCAACAATCATTCTCTTCTTTGCTTCTATGAGTCTATTTTAGACTTACATAGGGGAAGTTATGCAGTATTCGTACTTCTGTGACTGGTTTGTTTCAGTTTTATAATGACCTCTTGGTTCATTCGTGTTGTCACAAATGGTAGGTTTGCCACCTTTTTTTTTAAGGCTGTGAATATTCCATTTTTATGTATCTACCACATTTTCTTTGTACATTTGTCTGATGAAGGAAATTTGAGTTGTTTCTCTATCTTGGCTTCTGTGAGTAATGCTATAATGCATATGGCATCACAAATTATCTCTGTAAGATCTGATTTAATTTCTTTGGCTATATACCCAGAATTGGGATTGCTGGATTATATTGTAGTTCTATTTTTATTTTTCTTTATTTTTATTAATACATATTAATTATACAAATTAATGGGATTCTGTGTGATTTTTCCATACATGCATACATCATTTATTGATCCTGTTCATGAACCCTTTAAAAATTATTTCTTTGTCCTGTATTTTTGGCAGTTTGATTACAATATGTTATAGTGAAGATCTTTTCTGGTCATCCCTTTTTGGAGTTCTATAGGCCTCCTGTACCTGGATGTTCATGTCTTTTCCAAGATAAAGGAAGTTTTCCACTATTATTTCATTGAATGAGTTTTCTGTGCCCTTAACTTTTATTTTTTCCTCTTGAGGCATGCCATTGCTGTGGATGTTTGATCTTTTAATGGTGTCCCAAAGATCTTAAATGCTGTCTTCATTCTTTCTTGCTTTTTCTTTATTTTTATCTGAATGTGATATTTTGAAATACTGTGCCTTCTGCTTGATCTGGTCTGTTGTTGAGGATGTCAACTGAATTTTTTATTCAACTGATTGAGCTCCTCATTTCCACATTGTCTGATAGGTTCTTTTTCTAAATGTCTATCTCTCCACTGAATTTCTCATTCATGTCCTGCATTACTTTTCTAATTTCATTTAAATTACCTGTATTCTCTTGGATCTCATTAAGCTTTTGAAAAATCATTCTTCCAAATTCTCTGTCGGGCATTTTATCCACTGCACTATCTTGGAAATCTGTTACTAGAGATTTATCATCTTTAGGAGGTGTTATATTACATGGTCTGTTTGTATTTCTTGTGTTCCTTGTTGAGATTCATGCATCTGGTTGAATGGCTATTTCTGCCATTTTTATGGAATGGCCTTAGCAAGTGGCTTTCTCATACTGCGTTTTGGGGATCAGGTCTGTTATGCAGTGTAGACTTTATTTCCAACTGAGTACCGTAGCGTAATCTCCCTGTGGCCTCTTTGGGTGTGATTTGTAAGTTTAGATACAGTACACACTGTCCCAGAGCCAGAGAGACCCACTGTCTCTGCAGGTTGTGTGAGAATGGAGACACTCCAGCAGTTCAAGTGTGGTATAGACGTCGGAGTGTGTGTGTTTCCCCTTCTGTGGGTACTCCCACAATACTGGCGGCGGCCCCTAGAAGATGATGGTGGTTTGTTGAAGCACTGTTGATACTGGCTCTGTTACTTGAATAGGTCTCTGGTACTGGCTGCTCCAGCAGTGGTGAAGAGCCAGAAGCACTTGTCCTCTGATTACACACAGGTGTAGGGCCGGTTGTTTCAGGGAGAGGTGAGGGCAGGAACCACAGCACCTCCTCTGTGGTGCTCACACCCAGTCTTGTCAGTAGTGCATGGTCACAGAAGTTGTGGAAGTGGCTGATGTGGGGGCTGGAGTAGGTGCTGTGGCAGCAAATGCTTTGTTGTTCCTCTCTGCTGTTGCTGTGGGTGCGCATGCCTGCCCAGCAGCAGAACCTCAGAACCACCCTCCTGCTCTACATGCCTAGGGAGGAAGCATGGCCAAGGTCTTTTCTCCTTCCCAGTTCTTCTAGTTGTTTTGCCCACGAGGGATTGAGTAGGAGTGGGTTGCACCTAGAACTAAGCAAAAATGCCTTTAAGCTGAGGTGCCCACAGGACCAAGGGAGAGTGGAGTGTGGCTCACACCAGGCAATTTCTCTCCAGACCTTATTACTGGAGTCCTAGCAGCATTGCAATAGAGCCCCAGCATACCTCTATGGGTAGGGGGGCCAGGGGACCATATTTCAGGCCTCTAATCTGTTTAGACTGTGAAACGTGTGGAGGTCACAAAAGTTTCCAGTAGCCAGGATTTCCAGTATCTTTACTGATAAGAGTTTGGTGAGCAGCTGTCTTTTAGCTTGACCCCTGCAGAGGAATGACTCTCCTTCCCCTGGCTGTGGAACTGAGTGTCAGGTGCTGAGATACTTTATTTCTCTTACTTTGCAGTTGCCCCCGGTCTTTGGCTTTTACAGAGTTTCCACTTCCCTGCTGTTGAATTTTGGTGTTCTACAGTCGCTCACCTCAATATGCAGCTATAATCCTACTGCCTTAGTTCTTCTTTTTGGAGGAGCAGGCGAGTGCTAGGTGCCTTTATTTCAGGCAAAATATTGTTTTTTTGCCTGTGTACAATTGCTTTAGTACCATCTATTGGAAAGTCTATGTCTCTTGCATTGAATTGGTTTTGTACCTTTGCCAAAAACCAGTTGAGTCTATTTCTGTGTTTGCCATTCTGTTCCTTTGTTCTATGTCTGTACCTCCTCCAGTGCCACACTTTGCTGATTGTTGTCATTGTTGAGTTTTGAGAGTTCTTTAGCCATTTTTGATACAAGTCCTTCAGATACGTGGTTCCCAAAAACCATTTTCCCATTCTGTGATTAGTCTTTTTGTTCTTTTAACAGTATTTTCTACAGATATCATCATTTTATTGATTTCCATTATGGCTTGAGGACATACTCTTAATTATATCTTTATTCTTTTTTCTTAAATTTGTTGAGTTTTTGTTGTTGTTATTGTTTTGTTTTGTTTTGTTTTTTGGTGCTGGGGATTGAACTCAGGGCTTTGCGCCTGCTAGGCAAGTACTCTAACCATTGAGCCAAATCCCCAACCCTTGTTGAGTTTTTATAAGTTATAATATTGTTGATCTTTATGAATTTCGCACGTGAAGCTGAGAAGATCATGTTGGGTAAATATTTTTCTTAATATGTATCAGTTAAGTCAGGTTAGATGTTTTTCTCATTCTTTCTCAAAAAAAAAAAAAAAGGTCAGGGGTCAGATTATATGGCTATTCAGGTAAACTATATCCTACTAACTTTCTGCCTATATTTTATACCAGTTGCTGAAAGAGGAGGGTTAAAATCCCCAATTATAATTGTGTGTTTGTCTTTTAATATTTCAGAAGTATCATATTTTGTCTAGTGTTTTTTAAGCTCTGTTAAGTGCACACACACACTCACATTTTCATGGGTGATTTGACTTCTTTATTGTTGCACAGCATTCGTCTTCGTTTCTGATAATAATCCTTGTTCTATAGTTTGTTTCATATTACTATAGCTACTTTAGCACAGTATTTCACTACTATGTTTGCTTTTGACAGTTATATTTTAGAACAATTAGATATAAGAAAAATCAGCTTATTTTAATTTCATTTATTTCTTTTCAGCACTCTTGTTTGTAAAGATTGATGTTTTCATCTATATTCTTTTGGCCAGAAGTTGTTTATTATTTTTATGGTTCTATTATTATTTTTGTTTTTCTGAGAAAGTCTTTATTTCTCTTTCATTTAAAAAATCAGCCTTATGGAAATATAATTTCCATGCCATAAATTTCAGCCTATTAAGTATACAATTCAATAATTTTTAGTGCCTTTACAGTTGTGCAAACATCAGCACAATCCACATTTCAAACATCGCCATCACCCCCAAACATCATTCATGCTCATTTATAATCAATCACCTTCTGTCCTCCAAGCCCAGGTATCCACTAATTTTCTTTTTGTCTTTATAGATTTGTCATGTTTGTCTTGTTTCCTGGAAGTGGATTCATACAATATTTAGTTTTCTGCATCTGGCTTCTTTCGCTTAGCATAATGTTTTTGCGGTCCATCCACACTGTGGCAGGTAACAGTATTTTGTTCCTCACCATTGCTCAATAGTACCCAATTATATGGATACCATATTTTGTTCATCTGGTTAGTTGTTTATACACATTTAGACTATTTTCCCTTTTTGGCTGCTGAATAATGTTACAAATATGCTAACAAGTCTTTGAGAGAGGAGTGGGAATGTGTTTTCATTTTATTTCTTACGTAGGATTGAAATGGCTGGTTCACCTGGTAAATTTATATTTAACATTTGAAGAAACTAGCTGCCAAACTGTTTTCACCAGCAATGCCATCTTCATCTTACCAAGACTTTTCCCTCTGAGTATAAAACAATTCTGGTTTGCATAATTTCTGACAAGAAATATGTACGTTTGTCTTTTTTTCCTTTATATACAGTGCGTCATTTTTTCCTCTGTGCAGTGGGTGGGATACAATTTAAGTATGTCCCTCCAAAGGTTTATGTATTGGAAGTCTGGTGAGGACCAAGCTGACAAGTGTAGCACTGTTGAAATGGTGGGACCTTTATGCAGTGGAACCCAGTGGGAGATCAGGGGAACCTCACCCTCGGAAAGGATTAAGTTTGGTTTCCTGCAACTCATTGGTAGTTCTCACAGGAGGGTTGTCCTCAAAGCCTCAGCTGGCCTCACCAAGCTCTCTAGCTTTCTGTTTGTCCTGTAATTTCTAGCTCCCATATATGCTTCCACCACTGCCTCTACCATGACGTGATGCAAGCAGGAGGTCCCACATTAGAACTGAATACATGCCAGCACAATGCCCTTGAAGACCCAAAACTGTGAGCTAAATAATCCTTTTACTTATGAAGTTAATCTGCCTCGGGTATTTCACTGTAATAATGCAAAACTGACTAACACATGCTGCTTTCACGATTTCCTCCTATAGTTTGTTTTCAGCAAGTTGAATGTGATGTGCCTATGGATGGTTTATTAGGAGCTCTGAACTTCTCAGATCTATGGGGTGGTGTCTGTTGTTTAATTTTAGGAAAGTCTCATCCATTATGGTTTTTGTAAATTAGAATATAATAAAAATAAAATAAATTCTATCCTATCCTGCTACCTTCTGGAATTCAGATTGCATTTATTGTTAGACTGATCTGTCATCTTAGAATTCTTTTGTGTTTTTCCTAATTTCTTCTTTATGTTTCAATTTGAGTAATTCCTATTGACTGATTTTCATGTTCACTGATTCTTTGGTTATTTTGAGACTAATGATGAGCCTATTGAAGTTATTATACAACTCTGCTGTTGAAATTTCTTCTATTCTGGTATTTCCATTTAGTTCTTTCTTATAATTTCTATTTCTCTGCTTCAGATACCTGCTGATTTTGCATGATGTTCAACTTTCCTATTAGAGCCTTTAACATGGTAATCATAATTATTTCAAATTCCTTGTCTAACAGCCTCACTGTTGTCATATCAGATTCTGGTTCTGGTGATCACTTTGTTTCTTGGGAGTGTGATTTTTTTCTTACCATTTTGTATGTCTTTATATTCTTTGTTCTTTTGTTTGAAGCCAAGCATCTCATGTAGGATGGTGAAGACTGAGATAAGTAGCTTTTATGCTTGGAATCAGGCATCACACACTTCCTTCTGCTAGGTGTTTAGTGCAGGGCTTTGGGTTGACTTAATTAGGAGTTGGACTGGATTTGAGGGGGTCATTGCTGTGTCTGCCCTTAGTGAACCCATAGGCCTAAAATTCCTTTAGTGATTCCTTACGTTTAAGATGACAGTTGGTCTTCCAGAGCAATGTCTTGTCAACAAAGAGCTTTAGGTCTTACTTTCATATCTGTGCCTCAGATGGTCTTTAGTGCTCTTCTTTTTCCTTTGAGCCCCTCCAAGCAGTACTCTTGTTATTTGACTTGTTTGCTTTGTGGTATGGGGAACTCGGAGGGTGATGTTTTCTGTTTAAGCCTAGTATGTCAGAGGCATGGCCTTCTCAACTTTTGCCTTTTCCCTTATGTAATTCTGGGCCCCATGCTTCTTTGTGCCCTCCCTCCAGGAGTAATTTTTTTCCGGTTTCCTCCTCCTCAGTGCAGTGAGTTTCCACCAGTGTGTTAAAGGGGACAAAGTTTGCTGTCCTTCCCCCCATCAAGTAAGGTATTTTTTTTCCTAGCTGAGATAGGGAAAATGGATAGGATAGTGATTCTTATCTCTCCTGTATGACTGTTTTTCCTCTCTCCAAGATCTGTACCACAATAAGTTCATTTTAACAGCTCTGTCTGATATTTCCTTCAAGTATCCAGTGGGGTTCAAGAGAGTGCAACTCCTCCAATTTCTGAGGCCTTTGGAGGCTTCACACTTGTATCAGCCCACATTTTACCTTCACCAATCCATGAATGTTTCTAGCTGAATTTTTCTCACTGGGTTGGTAAGCTTCCCCCAGATAAGTGACTGTGCACATCTTATCTCTTCCTGTAGGGACTGTATCTTCTCAGATTTGAGGCAAGTTTATTGCTTGGCAAATTTAGCTCTCCAATGTGTTGGAAAAAAATCATGAATTTGAATTTAGTTGGGCTTTTTTGGTCTTCACTGTGGGAATGATGTTTCTTCTAGCTTACCCAGAGTGGAAGGTAACCCTTGGTTAGTGAATTTTTTAGATTTTTTTTTCTTGGGTCCCAACCACTCCAGCCCTTCAGATTATAGTTTCTCACACATTGGAGTGTGCAAAACGCCTCCTTCTTGAAACTATTGCTGTCAAAATGTTCTGCTGTGCTTTGCAAGTAAGGTACATGTTGACCATCTTGGGTTACTGTTGTTTTCTCATATTTCAGATAACCCACATTTATTCCTTTTGATTCCACTCAGTAGGTATCAGTATTGTATTATCATGTGGATGTTAATGGATTGTCCCTACCTGTTCATTCTTTGGATTTATTGATATACCTAGTCACCTGTTTTTTAATGGATATTGTGCATGATTTAAAAATATTTTAGTACTTTATCCACTTTAAAAATAAGTGAGTCAGAGAGATCAAAATGCTCTCATATTATTGCTGCCACTCTCCTCCCCCCAGTCTTGCATAATATTACAGTTTAACAGTTCTTTTTTTGAAACATAGTTTCCAAATTCAGTAACAAAAAAACAATGACAGAATACTGAGCTATTTCTCTTTCCCCTCACTTTTCACCAGAATCCTGGCTGCTTTTTCATCTCCAGGACAACACCCAAAGTTCTGACGGCTTCTCTCCCCTTAGTGAGGGCCCCCAATCCAAGCCTTGCTCACATCCCTGTGCCCTTGCCGGATGTCTAGACTCAGCAGATGTCTGGAGGGAAAGAGTGTTGGCACAGCATCACTGCCTCTCTTTCCTGGTTGCCTCATCAGTGCTCCAGCACCTTCAAACCCATGTTTTAAAATGTAACCTGGTTTTCCTGATTATTTTCAGTGGGAATATTAACATCTTTTATAAGCTACTCCATCATTTTCATAATTAGAAATCTACCTGTACGCTAAGTACTTGGTAATTAAATCTCTTTTTCATGAAGAAGAGAGACATTTAAAGAAATTCCTTTGCAGATATAAACCCACCACTGCTCTTTAAGAGGAAAGACTCTTAAAGGTGAAAAATATGGCCAAATGTGAGGGAGATGGGGTTATATTATTTTATCACTTTCTTGAACTGTTTTAGGGTAGAAAAAGTGAAGAATTACACAACTTAATATAGATTGATTAGGCTAAAAACTAGTTTCTCATAGACACTGCAAATATATAAATTAGTCCTAATTTCTATATTTTAGTGTCAGAATGATAAGACTACCCTCTGGTCATTATAAAGCCTACAGTAGGGTTGATATTCAAGCTTATTTCCTCTTGGTAGGTTAATTTTTCTAGGAAAGCACAAATAAACATCTGTCTGGTTTTCAAGGTCTTAGAAATAGGCACTGGCAATAAATCATAGGACAACGTCCCTCTTGGGAGATACAGAATTCTATATTGAGGAATTCACCAGGGAAGAGAAAGTTCCACAAGAGTTAGAATTGCTTCTACTGCTACAGTGCCAAGGACACTCTTGACTTTATATTTCATAGCCATGCAGAAAGTTTTCGAGAGAAGTTTACATTTGTGATTTCTGCAAGGTCTGAAACCTGGCAGCTCTCCAGAAAGGGTGATAGGACCAAAGAAAAACTGCCAACTAGTTTCTGTCACAGGCCCTGTATTGTCATGAAAACCAGTGCTTGGATCAGCTGCGTGAATCTGGGCCACTTGCTCACCTTTATGTGCATAAATTTCCTCAACTCTAAAGTCATCCCACCATCGACATTGACTTTATAAGGCAGTTGGGAGGACAACTGTAGTTGGGAGTGGAAGGGAGAAAAATCACTGGTAAATTTCAAAGTGCTTGCTGGTCAGGGATCAGTACAATTCATCCCCTGGGCCCCAGGACTGAAAGAGGTCTAATTCCACATATCATCCAATGCAGTGATCTTCTTTTCAGTGTCCCATAAGGTAGCTTGTTAGCTTCTGCATGAAGAGCTTTTTCAGAGATGCAATATCTTTCCCTTGTGCTTCTCTGACAGCTCACACCCCAAGTTCTGAGAGATGTGAAACTTCTGAGCTCCCGTGTCTGTGGAAGGAAGAGCAATGATGCCTTTACAAGTTCAGAACTATGCTGTCTGTTTGGTTTTGCCCAGCTCCTGGGCTGGGGAACTTGCAACCTCCTGTTTGAATATCTAGTTAACTCTGAAGATGTGCTCGGTTTAAACTGGACTCCCTTCTCTGAACACAGGGGAATTCCTAGGGGAAACCAAGTGCCAATCCATCCTCCAGGATTTCTTATGGGTCTTTTAAAGAGTTCTTCCTCTGAAAGATCAAAATCGCCCATGATTCTGGGTAAGAGCAGAGGCACCTAGTAACTTAAGCAGTTGCTCAACAAAATGGGCAAGAAGAATAAATACTTACGAAGCAGGAAGGACTATCTAATACTTTCACATTAACTAGCAACTAATTAATGCTAACATTTTTATCATGTACAAAAATAGTCATAGAATCTTAGGTTATTTAGTCATGTTATTTGAGAAAGTATAATGTGTGTAGTTCACGGTAATTTTCACCTGAGGTTACCAACTGTAACTTCTCAATATTAAGCATACAGAAAATTAGCACAGTACCTTTGCTGTCTTCAAAAGGGTAAAACAAGTGATCTCCTGTGATCTTTTTTTGGTTCTCAGATAGGTATTCAATTCTTAGGTTCTGCCTTTGCCAGTGGGGACCACTATAATAAAGCAACACAAACTGGGCTGCTTGTCTTGGTAGATTTTCTGTTGCTGTAGCAGAAATCCACAGGCTGTGTGATCTGTAAAGAAATGAAGTCTGTTTGCCTCAGAATTCTGGAGGATGAGAAGTCCAAGGGCATGGTGCTGGCATCTGGCATGCTAAGACATAACATGGCAAAAGGTGAAAGACTGAGAGCAAGTCACCAAGAGAAACCCAAGGGAGCTGCTTATTTTGATAAGAACCCACTTCCAGATTTCTCAATAGGCCCTCCCTTTCAAAACTGCTGCATTGAGGAAGTATGTTTCCAGCACATGAACTTTTGAGGTACACATTCAAACAGTACCACTTAATATACAACAGAAATATATTTCTCAGACTAAAAGTTTGAGATCAGAGTCCCAGCTTGATTGTGTTCTCCCGAGGGCCTTCTTTGGTTCTGCAGACTACTGTCTTGCTGAGTACTCATATGCCACAAAGATAGTGAGCTAACTCTCTGGCCTCTTTAAATAAGGCCGCTGAATTGCATTCATGAGAACATCACCCTTATGACTAAATTGTAACCTGAGATCTCATGACTGTTAGAGGTCAGGATCTCACTATATGAATTTTGGAGGAATACGAGTATCCAGTCCATAGCAGATTCTTTCTTGTGATTCTTTTGGAATGACTTAGATTCTTTCCCAGTCCTCTTGAGATGGGCTTCAGCAGGGAGACATAGTAGTAGCCTGAATGATCTGTCACCTTTCCTTTAGTCTGGGCTTCTGATGACTTGTAGAATTCTTAATTAGAGTTAGTATTATAGAACAGTGTTGGACAAGTTCAACCTCCTAGAGACAGTTGCAATAAAAGAATCCTACCAGGGCTGGGGATTTAGCCCAGTGCTTAGAGTGCTTGCCTTGCAAGCACAAGGCCCTGAGTTCAATCCCTGGTACCAAAAAAAAAAAAAAAAAAAAAAAAAAGAATCCTACCAAAAAGAATTTGCTCAATTATGATCACAAACAAAATAGCTTTGTGGGGGCAAAAAGTACTCCTGACAAGGGAGCCTTATGTTTCTTTTCCACCTCTCCTTCCAGGACTTCCTTCTAATCTTTCTGCAGAAGCATTTAAACCCAGAACCTAGGAGAAATTATTACATATTGTCTTCTCCAAGTCCTGAACTCCCATTCCTGCTTCTACCAGGGACTCCTTTGTTCACAGACAATAAAGCCAGTCCCAAAGCCAGTTCCTTCCCAAGGGCAATTCTAGTTAGATGCTGGATCTATCCCTTCCCAAACATTGTGACTTCCAAAGGTAAGTTCAGTAACATAAATGTCTTTCTGTAGCTTGAAAGCATTTTATGTCTCTATGTTGTCAAGTAATGTGATTTTGTCATATATTTTGTTAATATTTAGAATGTTTACTAGCATAAGGAGATAGCATTATTGCTAAATTGCTTTATGTGGATTATACACATACCTCCTTTATTCTGGGGAAAGTAAAGTTCTTTATATATTCCATGTGTTCTCATTTTCAGGCTGGGAGACTTGGAAGAGAGTAGGCACATTAGTAGTTTCCATATTGTAGGTGGAAACAATAAATTGGGAGAGATGAACATATTAGCCAAGACTGATTCTCGGCTTCATATTTGGCACATTCCAGTGTATATCACAGGATTTCAAAATTTCTCACAGAATTTCTCCAAAATTCTCAGAGCCAAATTTATTTTAATTAATTTTAACTTTTTGTAAATTTGCAGCATTTTGGGGATGGAGTAGGTGACTTTTGCAAAAATAATACAAAAAGTTGTTTTCGGCAGAGCCAGAGAAATGTCAAAACTCCTGAAACGTTAAGGAAGCAGTGGACTGACTAGTCAGTATCAGAACAGGCATTAGAATAATTCAGGTCAGGTGCTGAGAGGAATGAACTTTTGATTCATCCTTCAAAGACAGTATCTTCTGTGATAACAGGCCTGAGGATACTTCTTTTCTGGACATGGCTTTTAAAGCACTTGAGCATGATTTTTAATGACCTTTGAGGGTGACCTGATTTTCTTCCTGCTAGAAAGATGAAAATATATATTAGTATAACTGAACAGTGAGAGATTTAGTTTGGCTGAAGCACAAGCTCATGGTAGTAGAATTATGTCAAATATATACAGAAAAGTAGCTTGAGAGCATATTTCTGTGGGCCTTAAATGCAATACTAAGGTGCTCAACTTTTTTTAGTAGGTGATAAGGAGACATTGGAAGTTTTTGAGCAGGGTTAGAGGAGAAATATGAAATTGCCAGAGTAAGATTCTAACAATATTGTTTTGGCTAGAATCTGTAGGTTTGGCCAAGTTGAGACAAGCAAAGCAAGAGAAGTCAGTTAGTGTTATGGTTTCCCCAAAGCTTCTTGTCTTCATAGGTGCAGTTTTAGGGAGGTGATTGGATCATGGGGATGTGACAGCACTCTTCAGTGATGGGTTTGTAGCTGGATGTGATGTTGAGAGGCGAAGCCTGGTGGAAAGAGGTGAGTCCCTGGGGTCGTGGCCTGGATCGCTCTCTGCTTCCTGCCTCTGTGCCATGAGCTGTTTCTCCTCTGCCATTTCCCTCTGCTGTGTCATGCCACCTTGGAGCCAGCAGATTATAAACCAAAACCTCTACAAACTGCGCCAAAATAAATCTTTTCTCCTTAGAGTTGTGGGTGTTGGGTATTGTGCCTCCATGATGAGAAAGTAACTAAGACAGAAACTTGTAGCGTGTTAGATGAAAAGTGCTATGGAGATTATCCAACTTTATTATGACCCTCTTATTTACACCAGTGTTTAAAAGCTGGTGAGATAGTGCCTCTTGACTCCCACAGTTTTTCTGATTATGTTAGCTAGAATCTCTTAGTTGAACTGAAAAAAACGGAGGGAAGTTTGTCTTGTTTTTCAAAATTACTTGTTCACAATGGACTTATCAAGCTGAGTGCCAAACTTTTGGCACCATCAACTCTCCTAATTCCGTGGAGCTCTAAATCCACCGTGATGGTTTCCAGTGTGTCGTATGGACAGAAAAATATCCCTTCAAACAGACAGAGTCAGAGGTACGTAACCCACATGTGTTTTTGGACCTGCTATGTGTGAGTTTGAGTAGTGGGGGCTTATTCCATTCTGATGTTAGAGCAAATGGAGGGATTGCCCTACACTCGGTCTGACAACTGCCTATCTGATTGAAATTTGAAAGGAAAATGATAAGTGCTGTGCAATTTTGACCTGAGTTTTCTGTTGTTAAAAGTTGTTTTTTTTTTTCCTAAGACGACTAACCAATGCCTTGCGATACCCAGAAAATACTTAAATAATTGGTTTTCTTTAATGAAAATTTTGTTTTTTCCATACCTTTCATTATATGAACTTTTAGCAAAGAGATTTCGACCTTTATATTTTATTGTGATAGACAAAGTTCATCATCTCTATATTAAACACCCTAAATAATAGCATAGTAATTCTAAAGTTCTTGTACTATCGTAGCATCCACAGGAACTTGCAGTACGTATTATGAACCCTGAACCTCAGGTTTAAATTGGCAGTGAGATAGGGTGTGTTCCTTTAACTTGAAACAAAGAAACCCGTGTCACAGGTAAGTTTATATATTCATGCCATGTTGGCCTCATTGCTGCCATGCCCTTACACGGAGAGTTTGTCTAGATCCCCCCATTCCATTTACTGTCATTGGCGTGTATATTTTTATTCCAAAGATCTGTTTGAAACAGCTTTTGTGAATAAACATTTCTCAGAAGAAGAAATAAAAATGGCAAATAAATATATGAAGAAATGCTCAACATCACTAGTCATTCGAGAGATGCAAATCAAAACAACGTTAAGATTCCACCTCACTCCAGAAAGAACCGCGTATATGGGAAAATCAACCAATAACAAATGCTGGCGGGGCTGTGGGGAAAAAGGAACACTCCTCC